>JACEIK010001391.1:210899-284183 GCA_018107945.1 Datura stramonium
CCTACAGCTGTATTATAAAATGATATGGCATAAAAAGGTATGCTTCAATACTTTGAATGTACTGAGTAAATGAGACAAACTATAACACCAAGAATGAAACAAATGAACTGTAAAGACATGAAATGACCAACTAAAATGTTGTAACTTGATAAACTGAGATATAATGAAATGGTCAAATGACCCTGTCTGGTGGTCAAAGACATACCCTAAATCTTAGATACTAATATGAAATATTGTACTGAACTGATCTGAACTGACTAATCTAAGACTGAACTGAGCTGACTAGAGGAGAGTCTCTAACCGACATATAACCACGTGAGCTAGACGTGGAGTCCGATGTATATACTTCATCGGTAGGATACAATATACCTTTCTAGGGTATAAAGGAATGAACTGAGTGATCACAGGTCTGGGGCCATGAGGCCAATAAAATATATCCTACGGTGGCAATGTAGTTCTAGGAACCTGAGTGTGATGGAACCTCGATTTGCTCAGTGTTAAGTCCTACTCCCACTGGATAGTCCTAGACTGACTACTAAACTGATAGCTCGAAACTGGGGCCCAAGACTAAGTCATGAATACCTATCTTGAAGCACCCTGAAAGTCTTATCACATCGAATTCCGTAACTGGGTTCTAAGATAGGTCAGAGCTTCTTATTTTAAAATGTCATCAATGCCTAAAGAAACACTAAAATCTGATGTTGAGTCTAATACTGATAAATAGGAGGTATCACAGACACCTTAAGGATTAACTATAAACAAACTGATCAGCTGACATTTTTATGGACAACACTAAGGTTGCTAAAGATCTAACTGAGACTATACTGACATGATTCTAACTGAGATTTTAACATAAATTAAATACATGTGCTTCCCAAAACTGATGGAACCAAGCTATAGGGAAAACTAGTTCAACCCACAAGTTTCTAATTTCTACTGAGTTGTGACTAGGGCTGAATTATGCTACTAGCTACAATCTTTCACAATTTATAGAAATAGGAAATAAATAAGAAATCTTAAATCCTGAGAAATATCCCCTTTGAATCAACAATGAAATCTGTCTAAAAACTTTTCACATTTTGAAATACAGGGCCATAATTGATTGAGAAGATAGAGGAGATTTTTGGGGACACAAGAGAAGAACTATTCCCTTGTTGAATTCTCACATACCTGATAAAGAAATTCGAAGAAATTCCTTGAGAATTCGAGGAGCAGTGGACTGCCCTAATTCTTGCTCTGAGAGCTCCTGAGAGAATTTTACGATTGCTTTCTGAAGGTCTGAGTGGGGAATGAGGGAGAAGAATCGTTTGATCCCTCCAAATCCTCTTAATTTACACTTAAATGGAGTAGTTTAGGGACTAAATAGGTTGGAAATTACAAAAATAACCCTAGAAATTAAATTTGAAAATTGGTCGACAGGGTCCCAATGGGTCACTCAACGGGTCGTTGGTTGTGACCACGACTCATTGTGACCTTTCATTGGTCCCATTTCCTAGGACTGGAAAACACTGAATCTTGCAACATGGGTCATCAGGACTCATTGGATGAATCAACGGGTCATTGGTTCCTCCCGTGGATACTGTACGAGGAAACCTGGAGGGTCTAACGATGTGTGACACAACAACTCATTGGTTGGGACCATGAGTCGTTGTCACCTCCCGTCCTCTCTACTGGAAACACTAAAGGGAATCTTGAGACTTGACACCACGGTGGACAAAATGACTCGTTGTGTGATACAAAGGATCATTGTTACCACCCGTTGTTATAAAAGAGGTTTCTGGGATCCCCAACGGACGACTCACACCACGAGTCGTTATTTCTGACGACGACTCATAGGTTGAGTCGTGGGGTCCTAGAAAGAGGATTCTGAGCTAGGGAACCAATGAATGATAGGGAAACTCATTATTTCTCATAATGGGTAGTACCTGATGCCGGGACTGAATTGAAAGGGAATAAGTAAGGGTATCTGGCCATCATGTCTGCTTCTGCTTCCCATGTGGCTCCCTCAACTAGTTGGTTCCTCCATAATACTTTCACCGGAGCGACTTCCTTTTTTCTCAACTTATGAACCTGATGATCAAGGATATGAATTGGGACCTCTTCATAAGAGATACTTTTTATTCCCATGCTATCTAGTAGCACAATCGAGGCTGGATCAGCGATGCACTTCTTCAATAGTGACACATGGAACACTAGGTGCACCGATGCTAACTCTCGAGGTAGCTCTAACTCATATGCCACACTGCCAATTCACTTTAAAATTTTGTAGGGTCCCACATATCTCGGACTGAGTTTTCCTTTCTTCCCAAATCTCATCACCCCTTTTATGGGTGAAATTTTTATATAAACCCAGTCATCCACTACAAACTCTAATTCTCTTCTCCTCACATCAGCATAAGATTTTTGACAGCTCTGAGCTATTTTCAACCTTTCTCGGATGAGCTGTACTTTCTACATAGCTTCATGAACTGAGTCTGGCCCGATTACAATAGCTTCACCAACCTCAAACCACCCAATAGGAGATCTACATCTCCTACCATACAATGCCTCAAATGGGGCCATCTGGATACCAGAGTGGTAGCTTTTGTCATTCGCAAACTAGATGATAGGAAACTGGTCATCCCAATTGCCCTTGAAATCATTCACACACGCTCTCAACATATCTTTCAAGGTCAGTATAGTCTACTCAGCTTGACAATCTGTCTATGGGTGAAAAGTTGTGTTGAGCTTGACCTGGCTATCGAATCCCTTCTGAAACGACTTTCAGAAATGAGAGGTGGACTGGGTACCTCTATCTGAAATAATGGATAATGGCACCCCATGAAGTCGGACCAACTCCCCAATATAAATCCTTGCATAATCCTCAACTGAGTCTATAGTTTTAACTTGGAGGAAGTGTGCTGACTTTGTCATCCAGCCTACTATCACCCAGCTTGAATCATGTTGTCGACGAGTCTGAGGTAGACCTATAATAAAATCCATATTTGCTTCTTCCCACTTCCATATAGGTATGCAGATATCCTGAGTCATACCTCCCGACCTCTGGTGTTCTACTTTGACCTACTGGCGGTTCGGGCACTTAGCTACAAATTTTGTGATATCTCTCTTCATGCTGTTCCACCAGTAAATATCTCGTAAATCACGGTACATCTTAGTATCACCTGGGTGAATGGAATATCTCAAAATGTGTTCTTCAGCCAGTATCTGCTTTCTCAACTCACCCACATCCAGTACGGACAATCTACCCTGGTAATGGAGTACACCATCTCACCCTTGGGAGAAAGCCAACATTTCTTTTCTGAGAACCGCCTCCTTCAGTTTAAGCAGTATGGGATCTTCATCCTACCTTAACTTAACTTCAACTACCAACGAGGAATCTGATCCACTCTGCACCACTACTCCACCCTCAGTGGTATCAATCAATTATACTCCCAACCGAGCTAACATGTGGATATCCTTTTCCAGTTCCTTTTTTCCCTCTTTAAAATGAGCCACGCTCCCCATAGACACTCTGTTTAGGGCATTAGCCACCATATTGGCTTTTCCCGGTTCATACAGCACGCTCATGCCATAGTCCTTCAGTAGCTCTATCCATCTTCTCTGATGAAGATTAAGATCTTTCTGACTGAACACATACGGAAGGCTCTTGTGATCAGTGAAAACATCCACGTGAGCCCCGTACAGGTATGCTTCCATATTTTTAAAGTAAACACCACCTTTTCCAACTCTAAGTCATGAGTTGGATTATTCTTCTCAAGAACCTTGAGCTGTCTGGAGGCATAGGCTATCACCTTACCCCGTTTGCATCAGAACGCAACCAAGTCCAACTTTGGAAGCATCACAATATACCACGAACCCATCTGTTCCTTTTGGAAAGGTCAACACTAGAGCAATAGTGAGTCAAGTTTTTAACTCCTAGAAACTCTTCTAACACACATCTAACCACTGAAATTTCACCTTATTTTGAGTCAGCCTAGTCAGAGGGGATGCTATAGAGGAAAAGCCTTCCATAAAACGTTGGCAATAACCAGAAAGACCCAAGAAACTTCTGATTTTAGTTGGGGAGGTAGGTCTGCGCCAGTCTTTCACCACTGCTATCTTTTGAGGATCCACCTGAATACCCTCGCCCGAGACCACGTGACCCAGAAAAGTCACAGACTTCAACTAGAATTCACATTTGCAGAACTTGGCGAACAATTGGCGGTCTATGAGCGTCTGAAGCACTATCCTCAGGTGATTAGTATGTTCTTTATCATTTATGGAGTATACCAGAATGCCATCAATAAATACAATGACGAACATATCTAGATACTTCTTGAAGACTCTGTTAATCAGGTCCAGGAAAGTTGCGGGGGCATTAGTCAATTTGAAGGACATAACCGTGAATTCATAATTACCATACCGAGTTCTGAAAGTTGTTTTCGGTATGTCACATTCTCTGACTCTTAGCTGATGATACCCCGACCTGAGATCTATTTTGGAGAAACAACTGGCTCCTTGAAGCTGATTGAACAAGTCGTCAATCTTGGGTAGGGGATACTGATTCTTGACTATAAACTTGTTCAACTAACGGTAATCGATGCACATTCTAAGGGTTTCATATTTCTTTCACACGAATAGTACTAGAGCACCCCAGGGAGAGATGTTGTGTCTGATAAAACCTTTATCAAGAAGGTCTTTTAGCTTCTACTTCAACTCCTTAAGCTCAGCTGGAGCCATTCTGTAAGGAGGGATAGAGATGGGCTGAGTGTCTGAAGAAGATCTATACCGAAGACTATTTCCCGCTCAGGAGGGACTCTGGGAAGATCTTCAGCAAACATATCAGGGAACTCGCTGACAACTGGGACTGACTGGATAGTTGGGGCCTCAAAGATGGAATCTTTGACCCAAACCAGATGATAAATATATCCTTTGGAAATATGTCTTTTGACCTTAAGGTAGGAAATAAACTGACCCTTAGGCACTGAACTACTGCCCATCCATCTAAAGTTGGCTTATTAAAGAACTGAAGTCTGACGACCCTTGTTCTGCGGTCGACTGAAGCATAACCAAAGTGTAACCAATCCATGCCAAGAATTAGATCAAAGTCAACCATGTCTAACTCTACCAGATCAGCTAGAATGACCTTATTTAAGATTGAGACTGGACAATTTCTATACACCCGACTGGCTCTAACTGACTTGCCAACTGGGGTAGAGACTAAGAATGGTTCTTAAAGGACCTCTGGACTGATATAGAACTGGACTACAACATAGGGAGTCACCAATGAAAGGTTGGCTCCTGGATCTAGTAGGGCATACACGTTTAGATGAAAAAGGCATAACAAACCTGTAACCACGTCAGGTGAGCTCTCCTGATCTTGATGAGAGGACACAACATAAAAATGATTTTGGTGCTAGCCGCAATCCGTACCTGAGCTGGTCGGCCTGCTGGAGCTTTTGAAGGGGTGGATTGTGATCTCCCCCGTCCTACTGACGGGTATTCTTTGAGCCGATTACCAGGCTGACCACAATCAAAACAACCCTCTCGACCTTGAAGGAATTCTCATGGATGGTTCTTGCCACATTTAGGGGAAACTGGGTAGCTATAGTGGTTGTTGGCGCTATGACTTTGGGATTGTGAGCCAGATGCTCCACCTCTCCGATCCTTGTGGGACCGAAAAGTAGGGGCACTGGCTGAAGTGAGTGCTAAAGGCCTCTACTACTACTATTGTTGTGGGTGGCTACTACCGCCAGATCTCTAGTGGTCATAATCTGACTAGTCAGTTCTTGCCCGTTTGTTCTCTCGCTCCAAGTTTTTTAATTTTTCTGCCTCAATTTGCTGAGCATGAATTATGAGGCTGGAGAGATCGATGTCCTTAATAAGAATTGCAGTCCTGCACTGCTTGAGGACCAAGTTCGACACCCCATTAACAAATTTCAGCATACAAGCCCTTGGCTAGGCTACCATCTCTGCAGCATATTCGGACAACCTTGTAAACTCCAGTGCATACTCTTCCACTGTCTGATTTTCTTGTTTCATATTCATGAATTCCGCCACTTTTGCCTCCCTGAGTTCCCGATGGAAGAATCTTTCTAGGAAGGCTGTAGTGAACTCTTCCCATTCCACCAGTCCTACTCCCACTGGTGTCCCCTCCTTCTACTAGTCGTACCAGATCTAGGCTACCCCTTTCAGCTGATAAGAAGCCAAGTCGGCACTCTTCGAGGAACTGACACCCATATGAATGTTGGAAAACACATAGAAAAGTAGAGAAAATGTAATTATGATATTCAAATACTGATCATTTAAACTGAAAACTGACGGAATCACTACCTCCGATACGAATCACATAACTAAACCAAGTGATCTTTCTAATCTCATCCACAAAATCCTATGGTTCCTCTCCTACTTAGATCCGTGGAAAACTGGAGGGTTCATTCCAGTGATGTCCCAAACTCGAGCAGCTGCTGCAGACCCATTATTGTTGATTGGAACTACCTGCTGGTTCACCTGATTAGTAACTATCTGTGCAAGTAGCTGGATAGCCGCCCTAAACTCTGCGGTGGACACTGAGTTGTCCTGAGGGGATGCTGGAGCTGGTGGAGTAGGTCGATGAGTGTTACCAGCCCTTCTTCCGTTACCACATCGCGGAGGCATGATTTCACTGAAATGAAATAGAGCATGAGTTAGGAGAATGTTTATGGAATTGAATTTCAACGCATGATAAAGAGTATAAATAAAAGGGAGTTTTCCTAATAACATCTCATAGCCTCCCCATCATAAGTGTGGCGCGCTTCACACCCATGAAAATAACTCTACTCGATGCAGCTTTCAGACAACCTAAGATACTCTAAACCTAGCGCGCTGATACCAAGTTTGTAATGCCCCGAGTTTATACCTTGGAAGAGACACGGTACTTGGAGTCACAAGTAACCCTAAGTCAACCAATGGTCTATAATAACACTGGCATTCTGAGTAAATACATAGAGGAAGGTTTGAAAATAATAAAATAAAACATTTTATGAAAAATAACTAAATCATAAGTTTAATACAACCGGTAGTAAAACTGAAAATCTAAAGACTCTGTCTATGTCTGAAAGCCATCTATCTGATGAGTTGCTGGGACAAGCCCCCAGCTAACTCCAAATCTAACTGAAACAAAATAAAATTGAAAGAAAATAATCCTCATCCCCCCCAAAAAAGGAGGACTAACCAACTATGCAGCTGAGACTCCTTGAAGCGGTCTATTAACGGGGCTGGGACTGAGATCCTGTAGCTGTATCATAAAATGAAACGGCATAAAAAGGTCTGCGTCAGTAATTTGAATGCACTGAGTAAGTGAGAGAAACCATAACACGGAGAATGAAAAAACTGAGTTGTAAAGACATGAAATGACCAACTGAAATGATGTAACTGGATAAATTCAGATATACTGAAATGGTCAAAATGACCCTGTCTGGTGGTGAAAGACATGCCCTAAATCTGAGATACTAATTTGAAATACTGTACTGAACTAATTTGAACTGACTAATCTAAGACTAAATTGAGCTGACTAGTGGGAGAGTCTCTAACCGACATATAACCACGTGAGCTAGACGTGGAGTCCGATGTATACACCCCATCGGTAGGACCCAATATAACTTTCCAGGATATAAAGACATTAACTGAGTGATCGCAGGTCTGGGGCCATTAGGACAATAAAATATATCCTACGGTGGCAATGGAGTTCTGGGTACCTGGATGCTCTGGAACCCCGATTTGATTGGTGCTAAGTCCTACTCCCACTGAATAGTTCAAGACTGACTACTAAGATGATAGCTTGAAACTGAGGCCCAAGACTAAGTCAGGAATACCTATCTGGAAGTATCCTGAGAGTCTTATCGAACTATATTCTGTAACTGGGTTCTAAGAATAGTCAGAGCTTCTTGTGTGGAAACATCGTAACCGTCTAAAGAACAACTTGTAATCTGAAGCTGGGGTCCCAAGGCCAGTCAGAGCTGCTTATCTGAAAGTATCATTACCACCTAGAATCACTAAAATCTGATACTAAGTCTATTAATTATAACTGGGAGGTATCACGGACACCTCAAGGATTAACTATAGTAAAACTGATCAGCTGACATTTTTCTGGACAACACTGAGGTTGCTAAAAATCTGACTGAGACTAGACTGACATGATTGTGATTGAGATTTTAACATAAATTAAATATATGTGCTTCCCAAATTTGATGGAACCATGCTACAGGGAAAACTAGATAAATCCATAAGTTTCTAATTTCTACTAAGCTATGACTAGGCCTAAATTATGCTACTGGCTGCAATCTTTCACAACTTCTAGAAATAGGGAATAAATGAGAAATCTAAAATCCTGAGAAATATTCCCTTTGAATCCACAAAAGAAAATCTGTCTGAAAACTTTTCACATTTCGAACTACAGCGCTATAACTGATTGAGAAGATAGAGGACATTTTTGGTGACACAAAGGAAGAACTATTCCCTTATTGAATTGCCACATACCTTGTCACGACCCGAACGGAGGCCCGGATCATATACACGGAACAAGGGACCCCGAGAGACCCCAAGTCTATCCATGGCATAAGCATACATCTAACTCAATCAATAAACTGAAGAATCAACAATATAAACTCAGTGGAAATCTAACTCAACATAACATCACAATAAGCATCCGAAGCTGAATACATACATAAGTCTGAAAAGCCTCTAATCAGGACGAGTTGATGGGACAAAGTCGACAAGCTTAAAACTTAAATACATAAAGAAAAGATGGATAGTCTGGTCCTCGGAAGATGAGAACTCACCAACAAGCAGACATTAACACCGATAATCTGTCTAAGAGCGGGGATGAACCTGAGAGCCGGGTCCTATATCATGAAACAATGCAGTATAGAAAGTATGCGGTTAGTACGTGAAAGTATCGAGTATGCAAGGTAAGTAAAACCACTAAAGTAAGTAAAATCACTTTAAGACAATGTAGTAGTAACAACATAAACATCATTAACTGAGTGAAGGGCTTGCATGCATTCTTTCTAAAATCGTGATCTTTTCATAACCTATGATACATAGTGTTATAACATCAAACTGACTCGAATAAATCAAAGTTGAAATATGAAACTTATAAAAAAGTTGAACTTTGAGTCAAACCTTGCTTTTAGAACATGCATGTAATAAATAATACCCAAAAGTAATGAATATGAAAAATCTTAATCATATAGACAATGGGACACTCGTCACTTAACCGACATATAATGATAGAGCTTATGTGGTCCCGACTATTACACTCAAGTGGGCAGAGCCGTCTAAAATCTTGTCAGGGCTAAGGACGCTACCATGATATCAATATCAAGCTCATGGGCTATTAGGATCGGGGATAGCTCACAAGGGAGGTCCCAATAATATAATAGTATCAACCTACATTGGCGCGTAGTTCTGGGGCATTGGGTCATCGACCCTTAGCCCGCTCGGTACTAGACTCCTCTCCCAAAACATGCAATGCTCTACATCATATATAGCGAAGCTCAATAATCAATACATCTCAAATACGAAATAATGAATATGAGAAGCTTTAGTTCAAAACATACCACAAGATGAAAATATTCTTGGGAGCCTTTGCTCAAAAACCATATGGTAAGTTATGCATAGGAAGACTTAACTCAAAACATACCACAAGCTAGAATATAAAATTTGGGAGTCTTCGCTCCAAAACAATGTGGTAAGATTAGTTCAGGAAAATCATCATTTAAACTTTACATATAGGCATTGCCCAAAGCTTTATCATACTTAGAAATACTCAATTCTCATTGAAAACATAATTGTATATATGGGTAGCTTCAAATCATGCTTTTCGTCATACTATCTCATCGTTATCATATTTATTTCACACATCTCACTTTTCATGATCATATCATCAATAGGCTTCCACATTCATAAGACTAGAAATATAATTTTTTTTTGAAATCATTATAAAATCAGCCCATGCTTCACAATTCAATAATAAAATCATAATCAATCATACCCATGTAAAGAAATTGAAGATTTATGCATTTGGGTAGAAACCCCATACTTGATCATAGGAAATTCTCATATTTAGATAGAAATCAAGCATGGATGGGGAAGAGTATACCCACTCAAAACCCTACATACCTGGAAGGGATTAATTTTACCACTTCTCTGATTGCCCAAGAGAGATTTGAATGAAAACCTTGAAGAATTTCTCTAGATCACCTCTTCAACCTCTCAAGCTTGCATGCATGGAAGGAATAACTTAGAATAGTTTTTCCCCTCCTAAAACCTACTGAAACAAGCCTTAAACGACATAGTATAGGGCCTTAAGATGTAATAATGACAAAAATACCCTTACTGATCATGCAGAAAAACTGCTCACTGGACAAAAACAATGGACGACCCAACGAGTCATTGGAGGGTACCACGACCCAAGGTATCTGTCCGTGCTATGCACTGGTCTTGTCTTAAACAACGACTGAAACAACGATTCGTTCTTACCTTCAATGGGTTGTTCATTCGACCATGGTTTCCTTCTGCCAATTTTATACTTCCTCAAACCACAAGCCTTACCACGACTCGTTACTAGAACCTATGAGTCGCGGTCTCATTCTATTACATACACTAGCCATCTCACCATCCTAACGATTACTGCTCATTACAATCCGTGGTACCTCATGACGGGTCGTTGGGTGGCCCGTTACTTCCCTGAATCTCAAGTCCACATCTTACCATGGCTACCAACAATGAATCATTTTTCCCACAATGGGTCGTTATGTCGGTCGTTGTCTCCACTGCCCCAAACCTAGTCACCTTCCATGGCTCACTCCAACAGTTAGGACCTCTCGTTCTGCAACAATTTCCCAGTTTCAGTAGTTTTAAATTTTTAACTCCCGGGTCTAATATTAGGCACTTTCGGGGTATTACAATATCTCCCGCTTGGGACCATTCATCCTCGAATGTAGGAAACAAGAAGAAAATAGAAACATGCAATTATCATATTAAGATATTGATCATTTAAATCGAAACTGACGAAATGACTACCTCCGATTCAAAATATACCACTGAACTGAATTTTAAAATCACATACACACCTATATACATAAAATAAACTTGCGTGCATGAACTAAACATGAAACTAAATGTATTCTTAGAGAAAATGTGGTACCTCAAGTTGAAACTGAGCTGGTAGAGAAAAAGTGCGGGTATTTATCCATCATATCCGCTTCGGCTTCCCATGTAGCTCCTTCAACATACTGATATCTCCATAATACTTTAACTGAAGCTACTTCTTTGTTCCTCAGCCTCCGAACCTGACGATCAAATATTTCAACTGGAACTTCCTCATAGTTAAGGCCATCCTTTTCTCCAATGCTGTCCACCGAGACTTAAGGCTGGGTCTCCCAAATATTTCTTCAAAAGCGACACATGAAACACAAGATGCATGGAAGATAACTTTGAGGGCAGGCCTAACTCGTATGCTACCTTACCAACTGTTCTTATAACCTGATAGTGACCAACATAGTGGGAACTGAGTTTTCCTTTCTTCCCAAACTGCATGACTCCCTTCATGGGAGATACCTTCAGAAATACCCAATCGTCCACCTCGAACTCCAACCCTCTCCTCCTCACATCAGCGTATGAATTTTGATGACTCTGAGCGGTTTTCAGCCTATCCCTTATCAACTGAACCTTTATTATAGCCTCATGAACTGAGTCTGTCCCTATCAAAGCTGCCTCACCAACCTCAAATCAACCGATGGGCGATCTACACCTCCGCCATAAAGAGCCTCGAATGGTGCCATCTGGATACTGGAGTGATAGCTGTTATTATAAGAAACCTCGATTAGAGGTAAATGATCATCCCAACTACCTTTGAAGTCCATCACACATGCTCTCAACATGTCCTCGAGAGTCTGGATTGTTCGTTCTGCTTGGCCATCTGTCTGCGGATGGAAGCCTGTACTGAGCTTAACCTGAGTCCCAAGCCCCTTCTAAAAAGACCGCCAAAACTGGGAGGTAAACTAAGTACATCGATTTAAAATAATGGACAAGGGAAATCCATGTAACTGAACCAACTCTTTGATATATAGCTTGGCATAATCATCCGTTGAATTTGTGGTTTTCACCGATAGGAAATGTATAGCCTTGGTCAATCTGTCTACACCACCCAAATAGAGTCATACTGTCGGCGAGTACGAGGTAGGCCTATAATGAAATCCATATTAATCTCTTCCCACTTCCAAGTTGGAATGATAATATCCTAAAGTACTCCTCCCCGCCTTTGATGCTCAACCTTTACTTGCTGACACTTCGGGCACTCAGCTACGAATTTTGCAATGTCCCTCTTTATGCCATTCCACTAGTATATTTCCTGCAAGTCATGATACATCTTGGTTGCACCTGGATGAATAGAGTATCGAGATCTATGAGCCTTATGCAATATCTGGCCCCTTAAATTATCAACCTCTGGAACACATAGACGATCCTTGTACCGCAACACACCATCTCCCCCTTGGGAGAAGACCTCCACCTTCTGATTTCAAACGATTTCCTTCATCTCTACCAAAAACGGATCCTCATCTTGTCTAGATTTCACATCAGTCAGCAAGGACAATTCTGATCCATTTTGCACAACAATACCACCATCGGTCGAATCGACAAATCTAACTCCCATCCTTGCCAGTCGATGGACATCTCTCACCACTTCCTTTTTTCCCACATCCACGTGGGACACACTCTCCATAGAGAGCCTACTAAGTGCACCCGCTACCACATTAGCCTTACCTGGGTGGTTGTAATTCCCCAAAAGTGCTTGAGAATAGACCGGGAGTTTAAATCTAAAATCTGCAAAAATTGGAAAAGAAGAACTCGGACGAGTGGAGTAACGACTTGTGGTTTCAAATTACGAGTCGTTGTTGGCAGTCGTGGGTTTAGGTGTTCGGGTGGAAGTGGGAATAACGGTTGATGTAACGACTCATTGTAAGAAATAATTAGTCGTTGTTAGTAGTCATGGTAAGAGATGGACTTAGTAGTTGGGGAATATAACGGGTCATACAACAACCCGTCGTGGCTTGCAACGGTCCATTATGGTGAGTCGTGATAAGGAAACCTAGATCTCCAGTTGACTTGATGGATGGATACCACGATCCATCGGAGCCCACAACGAGTCATGGTGAAACTCATCTTGGGGAAGTTCAGAAGGTTCAGGAGGGAAATCAATGATCGAATGACAACCCGTTAGACTTAAGGACGAGTCGTCCTGTCTATCTGTGGTCTGATTTCGATAGAAGGCTTGAGTAGTGCATAGCAAGGACGGATACCACAGGTCGTGGTATCCTCCACCGACCCGTTGGTTCGTCCGTTGTTTTGTCCAGTGAATAAATTTTCTGCATAATCGGTAAGGGTATTTCCGTCAGTCCTACGTCCTAAGGCCATATACTACATTGTTTAAGGCTCATTTTGATGGGTTTTGAGAGGGGAAAAGCCTATTCTAAGACATTCTTTGCATGCATGCTAGTTTGAAGGGTTGAAGAGGTGATTCAAGGTAAAATTTCAAGGTTTCCATTGGAATCTCATCTTGTGCAATCAGAAAGTGTTAGAATCCACCTTTTCCAGGTATGTAAGGTTATGAGTGGGTGTCTCCTTTCACGCCCATGCCCAATTTCTACCAAATCATGAAAACCACCTATGATCAAGTATGGGATTTTTAGCCAATTGCATAATTCTTCAATCTCTATACATGGGCATGATTAGATTATATTTATATTAATGAATTGTGAAGCTTGGGAAGATTTTAAATTGTTTTCAATCCAAATTATGTTTTCCTAAATTATGAAATTAAATACCCATGGATGATAAGTTCATGAAAGGGGAGAATGATGAGGAATTTATGATGATGATGAGATTTGATGATGAAAACCATGTTTCTAAAGCTACCCATGATTATGATATTGTTTTCAAAATGAATTGAGTAGATCCAAGTATAATAAAGATTTGGGAAATGCCGGCATGTTGAATTAAAATGATGATTTTCATGAAATAAGTTTACCACATTATTTGGAGCGAAGTCTCCCAAATTTCATATTATTAGCTTGTGGTATGTTGAGTCAAATACTCCTATATATAGCTTACCTCATGATTTGGGGTAGATACTCCCACATATATTAGAGCTTGGGGTGTGTTTCAAATTAAAGCTTCTCATATGCATAAGTCCATAATTGAAGTGTATGTCATTATTGAGCTTTGTCAAAGGATAATGTTGAGCTTCATTTCACCCGATGTTGAGTTATGCATGATTTCATCTTGAGCTTTATCAATAGACAATGTTGAGCTTCGTTATATACAATGTAGAGCATTCCATGTTTTTGGGAGAAGAGTCTAGCACCTAGCGGGCTAAGGGTCGATCACCATATGCCCCAGAACTACGCGCCAATGTAGGATGAAACTATTATATTATTGGCGACTCCATTGTGAGCTATCACCGGCCCTATTGTCCCTTAAGCTTGATATCGATATCATCATATCGTCCATAGCCCGCAAGGTTATGGACGGCTCTACCCACTTGAATGTGATAGTTGGGACCACGTAAGCTCTATCATGGTTTATCAGTTAAGTGATGAGTCTCCCACTATCTATACTATTCTGATTTCCATTTTTATTACTCATGGTGATTACTTTTCACATGCATGTTCTAAAAGAAAGGTTTGACTCATTGTTCAGCTTTTGTTATAAATGTTATGTTTCAGCTTTGAGTAATTCGAGTCAGTCATGATGTTATAAAGCTATGCATGGTCATGTCATGATAAGATTATGATTTCAAAATGAATGCATGTATCCCTTCTTCTCAGACTTGAAAGCTTATGATATGTTATGAAATGTTTTTATTTTACTTAAGCGGTTTTACTTACCTTGCCTACTCGGTACATTCCACGTACTGACCATATACTTCCTATGCTATATCATTTCATGATACAGGACCCGGCTTGCAGCTTTAGCCCCGTTCTTAGTTAGCTTTTCGGAGTTTGTATATGCTCAGGATTGGTGAGTCCTCATCCTTCGAGGACTAGACTACCATTTTTCCTTCATGTACTTCTAGTTCAAGTATTGATGAGTTAGTTGGGGTCCTGTCCCATCAGCTCATCCAGATTAGAGGCTTTTCAAACTTATGTAAATGTTTTCTTGGGATGTTATTCTGATGTGTTGTTGAATTAGACTTCCGCTGAGATTATGTTGATGTTTTCTTCAGTTTATCGAATGAGTTGATGTATGCTTATGCCATGGGTCGACTTGGTGTCTCTCGGGGTCCCTTGTGCCGTGTCTATGATCCGGGCCCCCGTTCGGGTCGTGACAAACTTATTTTTAGAGCCATAGGTTTTGAAGTGTCCTAGGGAGTCTAAAAGCCACGTTAAGTAGAGTCTTATTCATGGGTGTGAAGCACGCCACACTTATGATGAATAGGCTACTAGACATTTAGGAAATGTTCCCTTCTTTCATGATCTATGTCGTGCGACGAAAAGTCTTTCTATCCTTCTAATTTTTGCTATTCGCGATTGCAGAATCATGGCTCCTCGAAGAATGAATGGAAGGAGGAATGGAGGTGGTGAAGGCCACGAGGATGGAAATAATTATTGGCATCAGCCAGCCCCACTAGTTCAGGAGCCTCAAGCACCAGAGCCAGCCGCTCATGCTGAGTTCCGGGATGCTATTCAGATGCTTGCGTAGGCTTTGACCGCTCAGGTCAATCAACAGGCTGTTGCGCATGTTCCTCAAAATGGAAATGCAGCGGCAGCAAGAGTCAGAGACTTCTTGAGAATGAACCCACTGAATTTCCTGGGGTCCCTGGTAGATGAGGACTCGCATGATTTCATTGATGATATTGTCAAGATCACCCAAGTCATGGGGGTGAGTAGTGTTGAGTGCACGGAGTTGGCCTCCTACTAGTTGAAGGGTGTCACGCATATCTGGTTTCGCCAATGGAAGGATAGCATGGTCGCAGGAGCTGGTCCGATCACGTGGGAGGAGTTTCAGGTTGCATTCCTAGACCGGTTTTTCCCTTGAGAGACGAGGGAGTTGAAAGCAGTTGAGTTTGTGAATTTAAAGCAAGGGAGGATGATTGTTCAAGAGTATTCCCTTTAGTTCACTCGCCTATCGAAATATGCCCTAGAGTTGGTAATTGATCAGAGGATGCGAGTGAGTAGATTCGTCCAGGGGTTGCATGTTACTTGGACAAATACTGCAGGACAGCTATGCTGCACCAGGATATGGATTTTCCTCGGATTTTGTTGTACGCCCAGCAGATGGAGGGCACATTTGACAGAGAGGGAGGCCAAGAGGGCCAGGACAGAGGACCACAGATTCTCTATGTAAAGGTTCGGTGGTGGGCACCGACAGCACACGCACTAGAGGTCATCATCACCAGCATCTTCATCAGTGAGTGTTCCATCTAGGTCCAGACATGATCAGAGAGGGTGACCGTCACGATCGAGGGGTCATTGCAGTAGACCCGCAGATTCCAGCATCCCAGCTTGTTGCAGATGTGGTCGAGGGTACACAGGCCAGTGTTTGGCAGGTTCAAGAGCTTATTTTGGTTGTGGGCCGCCCAGACATATGCTCAGGGATTGTCCAGCTGTAAGACAGGATCGGGTTGGGGGCTGAGGCCCATCTTCTAGTTCAAAAGCCCCTCCCCCATGCACAACACGTCATGGGGCATTTACTAGCACAACTGGCAATCAGTGCCGGAAAAGATTCTATGCCTTAGCCACCCGTCAGGATCAGGAGGCCTCACTAGATGTGGTCACTGGTATGTTGAGAGTTTTCCGTAGTGATGTTTATGTTTTGTTAGGTCCGGGGGCTACCCTATCTTTTGTAACACCTTATGTGGGTAGTAGCTTCGGAGTCAGTCCCGATGTCTTGTAAGAACCCTTCTCAGTTTCAACTCCAGTAGGTGACTTAGTTATAGCTAGATGGGTGTATAGAGGTTTCCCGGTCTTAGTCCTTCATAAGGTCACCTCAGCAAACTTGATAGAGTTAGCTATGACTGATTTCGATGTTATTCTCAGCATGGATTGGCTATATGCATGCTATGCTTCAGTAAATTGTAGAACCCGATCAGTAGAGTTCAGATTTTTGGGTGAGCCAATCATAGAATGGAAGGGTAGTTCAGCTGTGTCTGTAGGTCGATTCATTTCCTACCTTAAGGCTAGAAAGATGATTTCTAAGGGGTGCATGTACCATCTAGTTAGGGTTAAGGACATGGAGTCCAAGACCCCGACCATCCAGTCCGTACAAGTAGTACATGAGTATTCAGAGGTCTTTCCTGATGATTTTCTAGGTGTCCTTCCCGAGCAAGAGATTGATTTCGGTATAGATCTTTTTCCAGACACGTAACCTATATCCATTCCGCCTTATAGAATGGCTCCAGCTGAGCTAAAAGAGTTGAGCGATCAGTTGAAGGACCTGTTAGATAAGGGCTTTATTAGGTCGAGTAAGTCTCCATGAGGCGCACCAGTATTATTTGTTTGGAAGAAGGACGGTTCCCTTCGCATGTGTATTGACTATCAACAATTGAATAAGGTTACCATAAAGAATAGGTACCCCTTACCCAAGATTGATGATTTGTTCGACCAGCTTCAGGGTGCCAAGTATTTCTCCAAGATTGATCTCCGGTCCGGGTATCAGCAGCTAAGCGTTCGGAAGAGTGAAATCCCGAAAACCTCCTTCAAAACTTGGTATGGTCACTACGAATTCATTGTTATGTCTTTTTGACTACCCAATGCCCCTACAACTTTTATGGATCTAATGAACAGGGTGTTCAAGGAATATTTGGATATGTTCATGATTGTGTTCATCGATGACATCCTTATATACACTCAGATCGAGGAGGAGCGTGCCGCTCATTTGAGGGTTGTGCTTCAGACCCTCAAGAATCGTCAGTTGTATTCAAAGTTCAGTAACTGTGAGTTTTCGCTAGATTTTGTGGCATTTCTAGGCATTGTGGTATCAAGTGAGGGCATAAAGGTAGATTCTCAGAAAATTGAAGCGGTGAAGAATTGGCCCAGACCGATGTATCCTTCAGAAATTCAGAGATTCTTGGGTCTAGCAGGCTACTACCGGAGATTTGTTGAGGGCTTTTCATCTATTGCGGCACCTTTGACCAAGTTGACTCAGAAGAAGGTAAAGTTCCAATAGTCGGAGGCTTGTTAGAAAATCTTCCAAAAATTGAAGACCCGACTCACTTCAGCACTAGTGTTGACCCTGCCCGAGGGTACTGATAAGGGGCATATTTATATGCCAAATCGATACTCAAACGTATAGCTTTTGCCTTGTTTGTCTAATAATGTGTGTACATTCTCATGTAAATTATACGTAAGTGTGATTTTATACTAACCAACATGATTAGCATTGTTTTGTAGGAAAAACATGCTTTTGATGAAGAAAAATGACATGTTGGGAGAAATCGAAGAGGCACTCGGGAACGAGCAAGGAAGCGGTTGGATGAGCAAAAGACACAAAGGGCTCGCGATGGAGGCCCGGGTGACAAGCCCCTGCCATCGCGGATGCAATACTTGCACAGGAATTAAAAAGTGCAAAAGAAATTCAGTGAAGGTGTGTGATGGAGCCATGCCACGTTGGGATTAATTTCCCCGAACCTTGCAATTCCGAGAGGTCCGCGATTGCCGTGGCACGGCGCCATGCTCCGCGATGCATGCCGTGCCACGTTGGAAGCAATTACACAAGGCGGACAATTTCGAGAGCTTTCGCGTTGCACCGTGTCACGGAGCGGTGCTCCGCCCGATGCACTTTCCGTGACACGTTGCTTGTTATTAAGGAAAATTATCCTAGTATAAATAGAACACTTAGGTTCATTTTAATTATTCGACTTGGTGGAGCAAACGTGGAGTTACGAGGCCCCGGTTTTGAGGGCGAAAATTCTTCAAGGTTTTCTCTATCCCTTTCTTCTTTCTTTCAATTGTTTGCATGATTTCCATTCATTTAACGATGTTTAATCCACAAATGAGTGGCTAATTCTCTTTCTTCTTGAGTTATGAACTATTGTATTGAAATGTAATTGTTGAATTGCTTTGGCGGTTTTATTTCATCTTTCTTCTATGGTTGTTCTATTTAATTCTTGTTCTTACTACGTTAATATCTGGGCAATGTTAATGTAAATCCAAAAGTCGGTTTCACTAGGAGCAAGAAAGCTGGAAAGTTGTGAATTAATAGGATGGTTGGTTTGGGAAAATTGGGAATTGATTTACCTTAGGATAGAAATATACACGAAAGTAGTATTAGTCATGTGTGGAATCGGTTTTGTATAGCTAGAACTTGAATTTCTTCTATCACGAAAATGTAGGTGGAAGGTTCATGATTCTTAAGTTGGGTTAAATACGAGAGTTTTATCCATAGGCATAAGTTAGGACTAACAGCCTTGGGATGAAAAGATAAGCAATGTACATCAATAGTTAGTTTCTTTACATGTTCTTTGTAATATAAACCTCATCACATTCATAGTTGAGACTCAAGCTGTATAGATAAAGTAGTTTAGCATAAAAATATATTTTCCAAAATACTACAAACTTGCCGTTACCTTACATTGTCTTCATTTGTTGTAGTTGTAGTAAATTAACACTTTGAGAGTTTTACTATTCTCATTCTGTAGGTTAGGCATTCCGGTTCTTAAAAGAGCCACTATATTGCTTATGCGACGCATTTACACTTGCAGGCTCTAGCTCAGAGTGGGATTTTTGTGTATTGTGATGCTTCATGAGTCGAGACTTGGGTGTGTGTTGATGCGGCACGAAAAAGTGATAGCATATGCCTCAAAAAAATTGAAGAAGTTCATGAAGAAAAGAAACCCTTGATCTTGAGTTGGCCACGGTGGTGATACCGCCTTGAAAATATGAAGGCATTACTTTTATGGGGTTCATGTGTACGTGTTCACGGATCACAAGAGCTTACGATATATGTTCATGTAGAAAGATCTCAATCTTATTTGAGGTGGTTGGAACTACTAAAGGACTACGACATGAAAGTGTCCTTTACCACGAGGAAATAAAGGCTAATGTGGTAGTAGATGCACTTAGTAGACTCTCTAGCCGAGTGTGTCCTTGTGGATGAGGGAAAGAAGGAGTTGGTGAAAGATGTTCATTGACTTGCAAGGTTGGGAGTTAGAATGGTCGACTCGACCGTTGGCGGCGTTGTTGTGCAAAATGGATTGGAATTGTCATGGTAGTGGATGTGGCTAGGTAGGATGAGATCCGATGTTGGTAAAAGCTGAAAGAAGCCATTCGAAGTTAAAGGTGGAGGTCCTCCCAAGCGGGAGATGGGGTGATGCGGTACCGAGGGGGTGGAATACATGTGTCCACGATGTCAATAATTTGCGGTAAACCGAATATTGCTTGAGGCACATGGGTCTAGGTATTCTATCCATCCAGTGCACCAAGATGTATCATGAAATTTGGGAAATATATTAGTGGAATGGCATGAAGAAGGATATTGCAGAATTCATAGCCAAGTGCAGAACTATGAGCGGGCGAAAGTCGAGCATGAAAGGCCGGGAGGTGTAATTTAGGATATTAGCATTCCACTTGGAAATAGGAGGGATATTAATATGGATTTCTTTACAGGCCTACCTTGCACTCTCTAACATCATGATTCCATCACGGGTGGTGGTCAAAAGGTTAACAAAGAGTGCACACTACTTCATAGATCAAAATAATAGGTGTGACGGATGATTATGCCAAATTGTCGGGGAATTAGTTCGACTTCATGGAGTGCCCTTACTGTCTATTATTTCGAGCCCAGCATGGTACTTGGTTTACCTCCCGGTTCTGGCGTTATTTTTCGAAGGGGCTTGGGACTCAAGTTAAGCTCGATCACACAGCCTTTCATCCGCAAACGAGACGGCGGAAAACGAACAATCAAGACTCTAGAGGACATGTTTAGAGCATGTGTGATGGACTTCAAAGGTCATTGTGATGATCACCTTCCCTTGATCGAGTTTTCTTATAATAACAATTAGCACTCTAGCATCTAGATGGCACCGTTCGAGGCTCTTTACGGGCGAAGGTGTAAGTCGCCCATCGGATGGTTTAAGGTTGGGGAAGCAACTATGATGGGGCATGATTTTGTTCCTCATGCCGTGGTAAAGGTTCAATTGATAAGGCATAGGATGAAAATCGCTCAGAGTCGTCGAGAAATCATATCTTGATGTAGGGAGAAGAGATTTGGAGTTTGAGGTAGATGATTGGGTATTTCTAAAGGTATACATCATGAAGGGAGTCATGCGTTTCGGGAGAAAGGAAACTCGGTCACGTATATTTGGTCCCCTACCGGGTTATGAGGAGAGTTGGTACGATGGTGTATGAGTTGGACTTGCCCCTCAGGTTATCTTACGTACATCCCGTGTTTCATGTCGCTTTTGAAGTGTTTGGGAGATCCGGCTCTAGTAGTCTCGGTGGGCCGGCGTCGGTGTAAAAGATATTCTCGGCTATGAAGAAGTTCTGTGGAAATATTGGGCAAGTCGGGTTCGGAAGCTAAGGAATAAAGAAGTAGTATAAGTTAAAGTCTTATGGAGAAATCGGCGCATGTTGAAGGAGTATGTGGGAAGCCAAAGCGAATATGATGGCTAAATACCCACATTTATTCTCTGGCCTAGGTTCGGAAGCAAGCTTGAGGTATCGAGGCTTGCTCTATTACTCTGTTTAGTTTTCATGTTTAGTTCATGTGTTCAGGTTTCTTTTATGTGTATGGATGTCTATGTGAAGCATGAGATCAGTTTAGCTATGTGTTGTGAATCGGAGGTACTCATCTAGTAAAAATTTCGGTTTAAATGATTAATATTTGACTATGATAATTGCATGTCTCTTTTACGCTTGTCTCCTACATTGAGGGCGAATGTTTCCCAAAGGAGAGATATTATAATACCCCGAAAGTTCTTGAGAATAGATCCAGGGGTTTAAATGCGAAATGCGAAGCTGGAAAAAAATATCTCGGACGAGTGGAGTAACGACTCTTGGTTTTTCCAAACCACGATTCATTGTTGGCGATCATGGTTGGTGTTCGGGTGATAGTGGAAGTAACATTTATATGTAATGACTCGTTGAAACAATGAGTTGTTGTTAGTGGTCGTGTTAAGAGATGGACTTAGCGGTTGAGGGAATCTAATGGGTCATCCGATGACACATCGTGCACTAGCGGTCATTGTGAGGTAGTCGTGGTAAGAGCCTAGATCTCCGAGTGGATTTGACGGACGGATACCACAATTCATTGGAGTCCATAGCAGTCGTGGTGAGACTCGTCGTGGGGAGTTCGAAGGTTCGGGGATGGAAATCAACAACCAAATGAATGACGCGTTTGACTTAAGGATGAGTTGTCACAATACATCCATGGTATGATCCAAGAGAAAGCTTGAGTAGTGCATAGCACGGACGGATACCGCAGGTCGTGATATCCTCCAATGACCCGTTGGTTCGTCCTTTGTTTGGTCTAGTGAACAAATTTTATTCATAATCATTAAATTATTCCCGTCACTCCTACGTCTAAGGCCTATACTATGTCGTTTAAGGATCGTTTTGATTGGTTTTGAGAGGGGAAAAGCCTATTCTATGTCATTCTTTGCATGCATGCAAGTTTGAAGGGTTGAAGAGGTGATTTAAGGCAAAATTTCAAGGTTTCCCTTGAAATCTCATCTTGGGAAATTAGGAAGTAATAGAATACACCTTATCCAAGTACGTAAGGTTATGAGTGGGTGTTTCATTTCACACCCCATGCCCAATTTCTACCAAATCATGAAAATCACCTATAATCAAGTATGGGGTTTTTACCCAATTACATAACTCTTCAATATCTATACATGGGTATGATTAGATTATATTTATATTATGATGATTGTGAAGCTTGGGCAGATCTTTTGGTGTTTTCAATCATAATTGTGATTTCTAAATTACGAAATTAAATGCCCATTGATGAGAAGTTCATGAAAGGGGAGAATGATGATGAATGTATGATGATGATGAGATTTGATGATGAAAAGCATGTTTCTAAAGCTACCCACATGGTTGTGATATTGTTTTCAAAATGAATTGAGTCGATCCAAGTACTTGTTGTTAATCTTTGGGAAATGCCCACATGTTGATTTAAAATGATGATTTTCCCAAAATAAGCTTACCACATTGTTTGGAAGACGAAGTCTCCCAAATTTTCATATTATTAGCCGACGTATGTTGAGTCAAATACTCCTATGTATAGCTTACCTCATGATGATTTGGGTGATTGCTCCCACTTATATTAGAGCTTGTGGTGTGTTTCAAATTAAAGTTTCTCATATGCATAAGTTCATAATTGAGATGTATTTCATTATTGAGCTTTGTCAAAGGACAATGTTTAGATTCATTTCATATGATGTTGAGTTATGCATGATTTCATCTTGAGCTTCGTCAATAGATGATGTTGAGCTTCGTTGTATGCGATGTAGAGCATTGCATGTTTTGAAGAAGAATATAGCCGGAATTAAGGGTCAATCACCCTATGGCCCAAAACTACGCGCCAATGTAGGATTACACTATTATATTATTGGGACACCCTTATAGGCTGTCCCAAACCTATTAGCCCTTGAGCTTGATATAGATATCATGGTATGGTCCATAGCCTAGCTTGAGTTTGGACGACTCTACTTACTTGAGTGTGATAGTTGAGACCCGTAGCTCATCATGACGTATCGGTTAAATGACGAGTCTCCCCTTTATCTATATTATTCATATTTGCATATTCATTACTCATGGTTATTACTTTTCACATTCATTTATAAAAGCAGGTTTGAAGCTCATTGTATTAAAACTTTTATTTATAAATGTTTATAATTTCCTTCAAGTGTTCGAGTAAGTCATGATGCTATAAAGCTATACATGATTAACATATAGATAAGATTAAGCCCCGAGAATGAGTGCATGTATCCCTTCTTCTCAAACTTGAAAGCTATTGAATATGTTATGAAATGTTTTAAATGTTTTATTTTACTTAGAGAGTTTTACTTACACAGCACTCACTCGGTACATTCCATCTGACATTCTTCCTATGATGTATCATTTCTTGATACGGGGCCAGAGCCCTCGCGGCTTCGGCCCCATTCTTAGTCGGCTTTTTCGGTTTGTATACGCTCGGGGTTGGTGGGTTCTCATCCTTTGAGGACTGAGCTATCATTACCTTCATGTGCTACCAGTTGAAATAGTGGTGGGTTAGTTGGGTCTCCCATCAACCCATCCAATTAGAGGCTTCTCTGGACATGTATGTATTTAGCTTTGGATGTTATTACGATGTGATGTTGAATAGAATTCTGATGAGATTATGTTGATATTTTCTTTATTTTATCAAATTAGTTAGATGTATTCTTATTCCATGGTTCGACTTGGGGTCTCTCGAGGTCCCTTGTCACAGCCAATGTACGATCCGGGCCTACGTTCGGGTACCGTGGCAGTGGTAAAGACATTTATATCATAATCCTTGAGTAGTTCTAACCACCTCCTTTGTCAATTTAGGTCTTTCCCTTTGTGAATACATATTGCAAGCTCTTGTGTCCACATGAACACATCCACATGTACCCCATACGAGTAATGTTGCCATATCATCCAAGGCGAATACTACGCGAGCGACTAAAGATGATGGGTTAGGTAATTCTTCTCATGGACCTTCAAGCTTGTCTTGTGGATTATGCTATCACCTTCCCATGTGCATCAGCCATGCCTAGTCTGATTCTCGAAGCATCACCAATACACCACAAAATTATTGGTACCCTCGGGTAGGGTGTCACAACCGAGTGTTACACCCGTAAATTCACAACTTGTATATGGCCTATTCGCATGTTGGTTAGAGTTTTTTGAATGCCATACATCCTAGAAAATGGCGAGAAAGACCGGCGGATAGTGACACATTCAGACATAGCAAGAGAAGGCTGGCAGAACTCTCTGCTATGGCAGTGTCTGGGGAGTCTGCTGTGTACAGGCGTGTCCCACGGAGAGTGAGTGCGGCATCAAGTATAAAGCCCCAACTTCGGTCTTAAATGGAATTTTCATATAATTTCCCGTGATAAACGAGAGGTAAACCGGGGAGAAGAGAGAGAGTACGAAGGATCCATTGAAATTTCCTTGGAGTGCACCATCAAACACGGTCCAAACTCAAATTAACTCCGAATACCGAGGTGGCAGTGAGCATTCCTGCAATTTAGTTCCCAGTGAAGGAGTCGAGCGGCGAATCGTCGTGCTACCAAATTAAGGTAAGTAGAATTGCTCCAAATTAGTGTCAATATACTCCTAGCCCTAAAGTGAGTATTTCTTCCTTAGTTATAGCGAGTTTTCGACGTTTTCGATAAGCCGAAGTTTGGGATATATATATATTGAAAGTGATATTTTCTTCCAGAATATTAGTGTGTTAATTCTAATTGACCTGTGAATGTAGTTGGGAGATATAGCGAGTCTTGGCCGAGCTACACTAGTTGGTGAAATGCAGCGAAGGTATGTAAAGCTAGTTCCTTCGGCAAGTTAGTAATCCCGATGTAGAAAATAGTGTGAAATATGAAAGAAAGAATTCGAAGTAATTATTGAGTCAATATGATTCATGAGCGTGTTTTATAATATTACGACATATATTCAGAATGAAAGTTAGTAAACGATATATGATGATCGGATAATATCTCGAGATACGGTATAGCTCATTGAGAATTAGTTTAATGCGAAAAGAGTTCGAGAATAAGAAATCATAATACGAGATAGTGTTTTAGATCAAAAATGCTTTGTCATGATTATTGTTTGTTGAAGTTTGTTTGTGCTATGAAGGCTGCAGGCATCTGCGCTCCACAGGTTAATATGCTGTATCCAGCACCGCCGGAGGGTGAGGATACGTCACTCAAGGGGTGGCATGCCGTCCCGCATTAGGATGAAGATGGGATGCGGCATTCCCCATATCGGGCGATCAACGCTGGTATAGCTTACCTGTCAAGCGCTTGCGCCGAGAGTACAGTCTGAATCGGAATCTGATTACGGTTCTTGTTTTACAGAGTCCTTAGGACTCGAACACGATATAGTCGGAGGCCATAGCTGTTGCGGACCCAAGGGGGCTAATAGAGGTGCTCGTAGTTAGTAGGCGAAGTGATGATTTATTTTTGAATGGTTTCGACCGGGTAGGGGTATTTAGATTGTGTGTTAGTTGGCTGTCCATTATAGGGGCTGGTATTGGTCTTGTTTGTTATATATATATATACTTGATATCTAATAGTGATAGACAGCGAGGTCGCCATGACGACAGGTATGCTCCTACCACACCTTCAGTACGAGATAAGCTTGTTTCGGAATTCCATCGAGTCCGAGACAATTTCGAGATACTTCCTATTGTTCAAATTTCTAGTTATGTTTCTTATATTGATTATGTTGATTTTCTTTGCATACTCGGTTTTGATGTGAGTAGCGACGCCCGTTTAAGGGTGCTGCATTACTTGCCTGCAGGTACCGATAAACGTGGACCAGGATCCCTCATGTTCTTATTGTAGAGTCATCGCTCATCATCTGGAGCTTGATATTGAGTTTACATTATTTTATTTTGTTGTATAGTACGGGTAGGTCGGGTTTTTTTGTCGGAGCCATCTTATCGATATTCTTAGAGGCTTGCGGTTGTGTATATATCTCCCTGGGGTTAGTTGTGCCGGTCGTGTGGGGCCGTGCGTATGTTTAGTTGTTTAGTATTGTTGTTTATGTTGGCCATGTGGGGCCGTATCCAGTTAGTAGTGGTGACCTTGCCGGTCACGTAGTTATTCAGTACTTTTTATGATGATTTAGAGATAACAAGACAGCATGGTGGCCTTGTCGGCCCGTATAGGATTCCCTATGAGTGTGATTACGGATTTAGCTGATGTTATGAAATGCAATTGGCTATAGGCCCGGTCGGGCGGAGAGTTTGTATTTACGAGTAGTTATATGGCAGATTGATTAAAATGTCGGAATTTAGAGCCAACCGGGCACCGGATGTGTAGGCTTATTAGTCTAGTTTGTTCGGAGTCTAATAGGGCACTAGGTGCCGATCCCATACCACCAGGCGGGCGTGGCAAACTTTGTATCAGAGCCGGTCGTGTCCTAGAAGTCTGCAAGCCGTGCTAAGTCAAGTCTTGTCTATGGATGTGTTATGCACCCATGCATAGGCGGGGAGGGCAAGGCATAATAGGATGATTACTCTTTCTTCATATTTAGTCATGCCATAGAACGATCTGGTATAGAGTTAGGTTCTTAAACTTATCATATTCTTTATTTGCAAATAAAAATGTGAGACCAGAAGCAAACACACCTTACGAGTGAAGGTTGGATACCTGGCGGGGAGAAGGCACCGGCGGGATGCACCGGCTTCATTTAGAGTCAGCCAATCTGAGGGCGATATAGAACATCATCACGGCCCTTCTCGAGTCCCCATCGTGGGTGGCCAGACTGACACCGCCTCCAATAGCTCACATGCCTACACCATCCCGACCGGGAAGTTATGTGCGGTTGTTATGTTGGCACAAACCAGTAGCCACTCGGCTCGATCGTGCCACCTGTAATACTTGAGCCATGAGGATCCCCCAGCGGATCGAGAGTCGAGTGCAGGCAGTGCAGTTACCCCCGCAGTTCACGGGAGTCGAGATGGATGTGAAGGGACCCCCCCAGGACTCTAGATCGAGATGCGAGAGAATCTTAAGGTTATGCATGTGACACCTATAGAATCGATTGAGATGGCGGTATTTCGGTTGTGAGACATAGTTGTATTATGTGCGATTGGGGAAGGTCTCGAGGGAGAGATGTTGCCCCTCCAGCGCCAGAGATTGACTTCTGGAGCCTTCTGGATCATTATTTGCACAGGAGATCGGTAGGCCGGATGATCGTTCTTGCACTTGGAGCGGGGCGGAGCATTGCAAGAATATACCAGTTTGACTCCTTGAGCCTGCTCCAGAGTTTTGGTGGACACCATGCCATCCGAGTCCACCGGTTTTATTATGGGTGCGAACCTAGAATACATTAAGGCATGGCAAAGCTGCATTACGGGAAGATAGACATTGCCCGGGTGCGGGCACTGAGACTACTCGAGGCCTTAGACGGTGGCAACGGGGACGGCAAACCGAGACAAATCAAGAACGCTGAGATAGATTAGTTGAAATACAGAGAGAGTGAGAGAGGACCAGGCCGTTGTGAGGCATTTCAGACCACTCCACACAGCAGGCGGTGGGTGTGCAGTGAGGCGGTCGGAGTGCAGTGGCGATTCTCGAACGGTAGATTCACCTCGGCGAGAGGAGGGTAGAGCGAAGCGAGATACAACTTTGCCCTATTTGCGGCCGACCTCACGCTGGAGCTTGTAGATATGGCTCATAGGATGTTATATATGCCCGGGCGAGTCAGGCTGGTAGGAAGTGCTCCAGGTAGGGGAAGAGTGTGGGAAGCGCCCGGGGCAGGGGATGCGAGACCACCCAGCTCAGCTGACCTCGGGCGTAGGCCTGGGGTTAGTAGGTAGGCGAGGTAGATCGGGAGCCTCCCAGTTAGTGTGGCTCAAGCATTACATTCACACTTCACCGAGGGAGACAGGACACCGAGTGTCTCCCGGATGTGGTAACAGTATGACCATTCTTGCTCATGCCTGCTTATGTCTTACGTTAGTCTAAAGGTCCCTTTTCCTATCATTACCCATTTGTAACAGTTCGGTATTGGTATTGCATGACCCTTCTCGGTATCTACCACTGTCGGTGACTCCATTATACTTCATAAAATTTATCGAGGTGTACGGTAGAGTTGAGTGTGGAAACTTCTAGGTAGATGCAGTAGAGACTAGAGATGATTGATTCCCGATGCCATTGTAGGTATGGATTGGTTGGTGCATTCTATGCCAGCGTGAATTTTGGACCAAGGCGATTCCAGTTCCACTTTCCAGGGGAGGAAGTGCGAGGGTGCAGAGGGCGTGCTTCTAAGGTAGTTTATTTCACCACCATGAGTGAGAAGTTGATAGCTAAGGGATGTATTTCCCTAGTCGGGGTTCGGGAGGTTCGGGTAGAGTCTCGCTCAGAGTATGTTTCGTGGTGAATCGTTCCTGATATGTTTCCCGGACAGGCTACAGTATTTCCCGAGAGAAGGGAAATAGATTTTCAGTGACTTGCTACGTTTTTGTTTATATCATTCCTCAATTATCATTATGGCTCTTGTTGAACTTAGAGAACTAAAGGAGTAGCTAAAGTATCTGTTAGATAAGGGGCTTTATCCAAGGCCGAGTACTTCACCGTGGGGTGCGCAGGTTCTATTTGGAAGAAAGGATGGCTCGCTCACGCTGTCCTGATGCAGCTGATTTCAGGATTAGCGGATATTGAAGATTTTTGGGGGATTCCCACTCTTGGCAGCCACCTACGGCAAGAGCGTGCGAGGCGGTAAGTTTCATTGGACGAAGGCATGTGAGAAGAGTTTCCGTTAAAACGAGATTAACCTACGCACTCCCGATGTTAGCATTAGGAAGGTACGGAGAGGGGTTATTGGTGTGTTATGACCTTAAGGTATTGGGTTGGGTTGTGTGTTGATGCAGCCACGGTAAATGTTCTGCGTATGCTTCCAGACATTTGAGGAAACACAAAAATTACCCTACTATGAGCACAGGAGTTAGCATGATGCGTCCACCTTAAAGATAGAGACATTACTTGTATGGCGTCAATGTGGATATTTTCCTGAGATCATAAAAGCCTACGGTATATCTTCACTCAGGGGTTTAATTTAGAGACAGCGTCGGCTGGTGGGAGTGTGAAAGATTATGGCGTGGACGTGCAGCTCATAGGGAAAGAGCCAATGGCGTAGTGTCTGTAGTAAATCAATGGGAAGTTTGGCTTATTTGCGGCCCGAAGCCGGCGGAGTTGAGTCGAGAGAAATACATCAGTGCTTGACCCTAGCCGTTGGTGTAGCGAGTAGAGGACAACGGGCGGCAATTCGGGCACCGATGTGTCGTCATTGAGTTGTGGAGGAAAAACTGGCAATATGAAGATCGACTGGTCCGGCTTAAGGAGAGAATTGTGAGAGCGCCCAGTTTCAGATGGCTGAGGATGAAGTGTGGCGTGTAAGGGCCGCCTCTGTGTTCCCGGATATTTCGGGGCTCCGCCGTGATTATGAATGAGGTACATTAAAAAGCGCTATTCTCTCCACCCGAGTAGCGATGAAAATGTACCACAATATCAAGAGATCTACGGTATTGCCAAGTATGAAGGAAATAGCGAGAATTTGTAGCCGTATTCCTAGCGCCCATGTTAGCGGAACACCCAGCCCAGGAGGCGGATTGACTCGGGACGCTGCCCACTCTCCGAAATGGGAGCAGTGAACACTGGTTTTAGCCGCGAGGATTACCCGTACCGAGACATAGACATGACTCCATTTAGGTGTAGTTGTGATTAATGAAATCGGCCCTTCACGCGATTAAAGCAACTTTCTGCGAGGATTTACTTGGCTGTATATTAGAGAAGATTGTTATATTACATGGTGTTCCGATAAGACGAGAGGAGCACAATTTACGGCTAGATTTTGGTAATCGTTTCAGAAGTGCAGAGGCAGCGGATTAATGAGCCTGACATTCCACCTCGGATAGATGGACGGAGTTGAACGCACTATTCGGGCCGCTGAAGGGTATGCTACGGGCGTGTGTTCAAGATTTTGGAGGTATTGGGATGAGCATTTGCCGCTAAGTGAGTTTGCTTATAATAATAGCTATCCTCATTCATGTAGATAGGCGCCCTTTGAGGGCATTGTATGGGAGAAAATGCGGATCGGCCGGTTGGCTTGTTTGAAGTGGGAGAGTCGGCGTTGATTGGGCTAGATATTATTCTTGAGTCAAAGGAAGGTAAACATGGAGAACACTGTGGCTGCCTGAGCATCAAAATCATATTTTTGATGTGCCTTGTGAGACTTGGAATTTGATATGAATGGCCCAAGGTATTACAAGTATCTCGATGAAGAGGTGATGAGGGTGTTAAGAGAGGTAAGCTTAGTCAGAGTTGGGCTGAGACCTTATGTGATTACAGCGAAGAATAGGCCAAGTAGCATATGGGTTAGACATAGAACAGATACATTCCTCCGGTTTAATACGTATCTATGCAAGGAAAGTACATAGGAGACCCATCGAGAGTTGTCCCAGGATGTCAGGTTAGAGAAGAGATGGCCTATGAAGGGTTCGTAGCCATCTTAGGCAGAATGATTCGTGAATTTGAGAACTAAAGATATTGCTTCTGTCCAAGGTGTTGTGGCGTAATAAAGTAGGAGAAGGGTGACACAGGAAGCGGGAAGATGTAAAATGAATCTCCTCCCACTTGTTTCAGAAAGCTGTGAGTCAAAGAGGTATGTTAATATTGTTATCTTATGAAATGCCTTATAGTATATGTATAATGAATAATGATTAATCTTTTAATGATGAATGCTATAGTATTATTATTAATTACTGTATTGGACATTTACGCATTTCAAGTTTTAGAGATAGTCCATATTACAGAGAGCCTCTGCACAAAATTTTTCTAAGAATAAGTTGGAAGTAAAGTCAAAGATTCCTATAGCTAGAAGGTTACATTCAAGGGCGAATGTTCTTATGGGGGAAGGATGTTACACCCAGTAAATTCCACGACTTGTATATGGCCTATTACGCATGTTTATTAAGAGTTTTTGAATTACATACATGGAAAAGCTGGCAGGCCCGGACAGAGTGAGCCGTCAGAGACAGCTCCAGAAAGTGCAGCAGACACTCCTCATGATGCGGAAGTGTCACGGGTCTCTCGCGTGCAGTGTTGAGCTGGCTCCGCCCATTACAGCGTGTCACGGAGGTGAGGTGCGGCCCCAAGTGTAAAGCTGGCAGTTTAGCTAGGAATTTTCATATAATTTCCGGTGATAAACGAGAGGTAAAACCTTGAGGGAAAAATTCGAGGATCAGTGAAACTTCCCTTCTGATTACGCCGTCAAGCGTTGACTCAAATTAACCTGAATGCGAGGTATTAAAGGTAGGGAGCATTCCACGGATTTAGTTTCGTGAAGTCGGTGGCGAATCATCGTGCTATCGAGCTAAGGTAAGTAGAATTGCTCCAAATTAGTGTCAATATAATTCATCCTAAAGTGAGTATTTCTTCCTTGGACTTTCGAGAAATAGCGAGTTTCCTTCGTTTCGATAAGCCAAATTGGGCTATATATATATTGAAAGTGAGATTTTCTTTCCGAATATTAGCGTATTTAGTTCTAATTGACCTATATGAATGCAGTGGGAGAAATAGCGGAAATGCGGCCGAGCTCACGCCGGTTAGTGGAAATCAGAAGGTATGTATAGCTAGTTCCTTCGGCAAGTTAGTAATCAATACAGAAAATAGTGTGAACTATAGAAGAAAGAATTCGAAGCCGTGTGAGTCAGTATGAATCTAGCAAGCATGTTTTATAATATTATGATATATATTGAGAATGAAAGTTAGTAAAGCATGTCGGAGCAGTCGAGATAGTATCTCGAATGCAGTATAGCTGATATGAGAATCGGTTGTACGAAAGAGTTGATAAGAAATCGGAATACTGAGATAGTATTTTGAGATAAAGCATTCTTGCTATACGTGATTATTGTTTGTGGAGACACATTTTTGTGCTATGGGGGCACCCTTAGAGCGCCGCCCCTGGGTTAATATTTGTGTCGACTCGTCTGCCATAGGGTGAGGATACTTCACCCCAAGGAGTGGCATGCCAATCTTAAAGTAGGGCTGAAGATGGGATGCGGCATTCCCCATATCGGCTCGGCATAGCGGTATATTTTACCTTGTCGAGCGCTTGCTCCCGGGGGCGGGTGCAATTACATATACGAATACGATTACAGTTTATAGTTAGAGGAGTCTTCGGGACTGGAACACGGTTATAGTCGAGAGGCCATAGCCCATTTTTGCAAACCCAAGGGGCCGGTAAGTGCTCGTAGTTAGTAGGCTAGTGGAGTGATTTATTTTTGGATGGTTTTGACCCGGGTAGGGGTATATAGATTGTGTGTTGATTGGCACCTTCCGGCTTATGGGGGCTGGTATAGGTCCTTGTTTGTTATAAATATGTATATACTTGATATCAATAGTTGATAGATAGCGATTCGCCATGGCAGCGGTATGCTACCTTACTTTCCCGATGCGAATAAAAACATTTGATTCCATCGATCAGACAGTTTGAATATTTTCTATTGTTAAATTTCTAGTTATGTTGCTTATATTCTGTTATGTTGAGTTTTCTTTGCATACTTGGTACGGTGGTATTGACGCCCGTTTGGGAGCCTTTGCATTACTTGCTGCGAGTACCTATATACGAGAGTCGATCCCTCGTGATCCTAGCAGCCATGAATTCATGTGACTCTGTCATCCAGGATCTTGATATTTAGAGGTTTATCATTTTCTTTTTGTTGTATGAAATGCGGGTAGGTGGGGCCTGTCCCGTATCATCTTATCGTGTTCTTGAAACTGCCAGTTGTGTATATATCTCTGTGGTTAGTTGTATCGGTCTTGTGGGGCCGTGCGTATGTTTAGCGGTTTAGTATTGTTGTTTATGTTGGCCGTGTGAGGCGTATCAGGATGTCATTGGTGACATGGGTCACGTAGTTGTTTAAATTTGCTATATTGATTTAGAGATAACTAGACAGCATGGTGGCCTTATATCAGATTGCACCAGTTTCCCTATATGAGTGTGATTCTTGTTAACTGATGTTATAATGCAGATGGCTATACGATCGGTGGGTGTATTTACTGACCTTTATATGGCAGTTGATTAGTGATACGAATTAGAACCGGCCAGGGCACCCAGATGTACTTAGACTAGTGATCTAGCGGTTGAGTCCTAATAGGGCACTAGGTGCTCGTCATACCCCCAAGGCGGGCGTGACACCGGATTCACACCTAGCCATAACACGAGGACAAGGAACCCCGACAGGCTCAAGTCGACCCATGGCATTATCATAACATAACACTTAACATCAGAAATGGCTAACAACATAAATAGCGGAAATAATAACAAGAATCTAATACTAACCCTTGTGGAAATTTTAAAAACGCCTGTAACCGAATCTTTTAGACAAGTTTGGCCTTCTACTAAGGCGATGAGTTGGGACAGGCTGACTAACTCCCAAAGTCAAAAACTGAAACACATAATAAAAATAATATCATAAATCGCGTACTGGGAGGATGAGGACTCCCGCTCGCCGGGCGGGAGAGAGAGCGTATCTAGGCATGCGGCTGAACTGGGGCAGATCTTTATCCTTGAGCGATACTTACGGAAGATGTCTGATCAATGGCACAGATGTCTCTTGAGTATGCGAAGCGTGTCAACTAAGCTGATAAATATATATACAGAAGGAAGTAATATAACAGCATTAATAGTAAGCCCTTAGCGAAATGAGATAGCAGAAAACATATACAAAGTTAACATGTTCATATCATCCCTTAACTACATTATAAAGACATGCATTATTATAAGGTCAGCGGTAATGCGAAAGTAACATTGGAATAATATTAAGAGGCCCAATGTAAGTGAAACCACGTCTATCAAGAGGTCTGATTGTCTAGGGAAGTTCATTGTCAAGGGAGCATCCACATTGTCAAGGAAACATTCTTACTAACGGGAATCCATAGTATTAGGAAATGCTCTAATATAGGAGTCTTGACTGGCTAGGGATGTAGTCGACCGACTAAGGAGAAACATGCATGGCTAGTAGCTAGGGATGTGTGATCCCCAGTGACTAGGGAAACGTTCTTGTTAACGAGAATCAGTTGTGGAAACATTCTTGCTAACGACAATCATTGACTAGAGAAACATTCTTGCTAACTAGAATCCCAACACTGGGAAACATTCTTGCTAACGATAATCTCAGTGACTATCGCTAATCTAAATTATAGCGACTATTAGAGACAAGGACATTTCTGATTTTCATCATACAACATTCTTTTCAGCAAGGATTGAGGCTACTTTCTAATAACAATAAGCCCAACGGCTTGGAATTATCATTCTCATGCTTTATCATCATAATTCACCTCACCCAGAAGTCAAATCAATAATTACTATCTCAAGCATCTTACGCTAACGAGCATTCTATAGATTCACATTGTGCATTATACTATCATGACATTCCACATAAGGTCATCTATAGTCCACTTTATGCTTAGCATAAGGTCATGCATGATTAATAGATTACACTCATACTTTATCATAGATGCACTGACTTCATTTATTTCAAGCATACCACAAGATAACATTTATAAAATTTTAGGAGACCGCCTCCAACAATGTAGTAATCTAATTTTGGGGAAAATCATCATTTTAAATCAACATGTAGGCATTACCCAAAGCTTTGTCATAATTGGATCTAATCAATTCATTTCGAAAATAACAAAATAATGTGGATAGTTTTAGAAACATGCTTTCATCATCCAACCTCATCATCATCTCACATTTTATTATAAATCCTTCTTTACAAACTTTTCATCCATGGGCGTTTAGATTCAAAAATTTGAAAAATAATTTTTGTAAGGAAAAAAACATAGAATCCGCCCAAACATAATCCAATCAATATAAATACAATATAATCTTTTAATCCATTCAATCAAAAAATAAAGGATGGCCACCAATTTGCTAAATTTCTCAAGCCCACTAGCTCAACTCATCCCAACGTAGTCATCAATATTATAATCGGGTCATCGGGGTTAATCATACAATATTTCCATGATTCCATGTGTTCATGAATTACTACGATAATCAAGTGAGTAAAAAACACATCCCATTCAATACTCAAGCCAATTTATGAAGAACATGCTCGCTTTTGCATTCCCAACCTATATTCCACAATTCAAGACAACCCATTGTTCATATCACAAATAATTTTCATAATCACAGTAGATAATAGCATTTATGAGGAATGTAAAAGAAATTTGCCCATAATACAAAATCCTGGATTGTACTTTTCTAGATTCGTTGAAACCAATTTTTTTTAAAAATTTTTGGGGCACAGGATGGGAAAATGTCCTTGTTGAAGACGCATACTTGGTAGGAGAAATTCCACTCGAAAGTGCACCTTGAAGATTTGATGAAAATCTTGAGGGAAAACTAAGTATTGATAGGAGAAGGAGAAGAGTTGAGAAAAATGAGGGTTTAGGCATGAAAACCATTAAAGCGTCGATTAATACCCAAAATGACGTTACTTTAAAGTTGGATGAATGGAATTTTGCAAACTTCCCCAGAAAAACACGCAAATTTTTCCCATTTGGAGCAAGCGACCCTCAGGACGAGTCATTGTCTCATACACGCCCCATCGTCACCATCCATTGGATGCCTTGGACCTCCTTCAAACTTTCAGCTTCTCCAAACGACCGGCAGGGCGGAGTCCGTTTTCACACTGCGATGACCCGTTATAACCACCCATTGATTACCTTGTTTCCTTGGTGGTGGCCCAACCAAAGCTGTCGTGACGAGTCGTTGCTAGACGAGCGACTCGTTTTGCTCTTTGTTTCCACCATTGGTCCTTCCTTCCTACCAACGATCAACCTAGCGGACGTTACAACTTCCAATGTCTGTTGTCTCCATCCATTGCCACCACACAGGAACCACGAGATCAACCCGACCACTTATAAAGACTCGTCATTTACACCAACGAGTCGATACATGAGTACAATTCGCACCAGTAGCCATCCTGAGATCTTACCCCATGACTGCTTCTAACGGGTCGTTGTTGTTACAACGACTCGTTCTAAGTCGTTAAAGCCTTTGCTACAAATTTTGTTGGGCACATTTTCAAACACCATTTTCTAACTCAGGAACTTTTGGTGTGTTGCGAGGTCCAAAGCGAGTGTTGAAGTAGGTCAGTCTTAAACTCTTGAAGCTTTTCTCACAAGTCTCCGACAATTGGAACTTTACTTTCTTCTGAATCAACTTGGTCAAAGGTGTTGCAATGACGAGAATCCCTCAAAACCTTGATAGTAGCTAGCTAAACCAGAAACTCCGATATCATTAACCGGTCTAGGCCAATTTTTACCGCCTCATTTTTGAGAATCTGCAACTATGCCCTCACTCGATACCCACATGGCCCAAAATTTCCATAGAGTCCAACCAAAACTCACAAGTGCTGAACTTTGCATACAACTGAGCTGATCCTTGAGTGCGAGCTACTCTCAAGTTAGCGGCACGCTCCTCCTTGCTCCAAGTATATAAAGGATGTCATCAATGAACACAATCACGAACATGTTCAAATATGCCTTGAACACCCTGTTCATTAGATCCATAAAAGCTGCAAGGGAATTGGTTAGTCCAAAAGACATAACAACAAATTCACCAAGTGACCATCTGCCCAGAGGTCTTGAAGCGGTTTTAGGGATGTCACTCTCCTAAACCACGAGCTTGTGATACTAGGATCGAGATCAATCTTGGAGAAATACTTGTCATCCTGAAGTTGGTCAAACAAAGCATGATCCTGGGTAAGGACCTGTTAGGTGACCTTGTTTAATTCTTAGATAGTCAATGCATGCGGAGCGAACCATCCTTCTTAGGACAAATAACAACGGTGCACCCCATGGAGACTTATTGGGCCCTATGCGCCCTTATCTAACGGGTCCTTCAACTAATCCTTCAACTCTTTGAGCTCGGATGGAGCCATTCTATTGCGTGGAATAGATATAGGCTACGCGTGTCGGGAAGAAGGTCAATACCGAAGTCAACCTCCGGCGGGAAGGAACATATGGAAAATCATTAGGAAGACCTCACCGGATACTCACGCCCTCTGGGCCCATTTGGATAGTTGGGGCTTCGGGCCGGACATCATACTTTAACACAGATGGTACACTTTACAACCCTTAGAAATCATCTTCCTGGCCTTAAGGTAGGAAATGAAAGTACCTACAGACACGGCTGAACTACCCTTCCATTCTAAGGGCGGCTCACTCGAAAATATGAACTCCTCTTTGAGTTCTACAATTAACTGAAGATAGCATGCAAATAGCCAACCATGCTGATAATAACATCAAAATCAAGCATAGCTAACTCTATCAAATCTGGTGAGGTGACCTTATGAAGAATTGAGATTAGGCAACCTCTATACATCCGTCAAGCTGTAGCCCCAGTTCACCTCTGGAGTGGAAGCTGAGAAGGGTTCTAAGAAGACATCGGGACTAACTCGGCTGCGGCCACATAAGGTGTCACAAGGAAAAGTAGCCCGGTTCCACAGCAAAGCATATACATCAATATGGAAAACTCACAAAAAACTAGTGACCATATCGGGGAGACCTCGATCCTAGAGGGATGCTAAAGTATAGAATCTTAGCTAACCGCCGATTGTGCTAGTAGATGCCCCCTAATGCTTTATTGAGCGTGCGAGGAGCTCTTGAACTAGAAGGCTGGGCCTTGGCCCTAGCCTGATCCTGCCTTGCAGGCTGGACAATCTCTAAGCATGTGTCAGTTGTCACACTAGTAACAAGCACCTGAACATGCCAATCACGGCATGTGCCCCGACCACACCTGCTACAAGTTGGGATGCTAGAATGCGTGGGTGCGCTTCTCGACCCCTCGGGCCTAATGTAGCCGCTACGATCATGTCTAGGATTGGATGGCACATTCAATGTAGAAGATGCGGGGGCTGATGATCTCTGGTGAGTCTGGCCGGTGCCTACCTTTGGACCTTTCTTGAGAATCTGTGGTCTCGTCCACGGCCCCTCTTGGACTCCCACTCTCTCAAATATGCCGCCTCCATCTGGGCATACAACACTATGCGAGAAAGTCCATATCCTGGTGTAGCATGGCATTCACCGTAATCTTTGTACAAATAACCTCCTATCCCATGGATAGATCTACTCACTCCCATCCTCGTCGGCTACAAACTCACAGGCATATTTGATGGCGAGTAGACACATCAAGATCATACTGACCCAATGATCATTCTCCCTTGCTTCAAAATTCATGAACTCGGCTATTTTCAAGTCCCTCACCTACCGAGAGAAAGAACCGGTCCTAGAAATGCAACATGGAACTCTTCCCAATTGACAGGACACGCTCCTGCTGACCTGCTATCCTTCCATTAGCCGAAACCCAGATATACGCAACCCCCTTTTAGCTTATAAGAGGCCAACTCGGTGCACTCAACCCCATTCACCCCCATGACCAAGGTGATTTTGACAATCTCATCAACAAACTCATGTGGGTCCTCATCTGTGGACCAAAGGAACTCAGTCGGGTTCATTCTCAGAAAGTCTCTGACCCGAGCTGCCGCTGCATTCCATTTTGTGGATCATGTGCAACGTCTTGCGAGATTGACTGGAGCAGTCCAAGACATTCTAAACATCACGGATAGCGACCCGAAACTCAGCATGGGCAGCCGGCTTCGGTGCTTGAGGCTCCGAATCGTAGGTGGGCGAGTGCCCATAACCATTGGCATCCTCGTTACCTTCACCTCATTCCTCCTTCCATTCATTCTTGGGGAGCCATGATTACGCAATCGCGAATAGCATGAATTAGAAGGATAGAAAGACTTTTCATCTCTCATTGATCTTGAAATAAGGGAGCATTTCCTAAACGTCTCGTAGCTCCTCTTCATCGCCAAATTGTAGCGCTTCACACCCCATGAAAAAGTATCTACTTAACGCAACACAGACACCTAGGACACTTCAACCTATTTAGCTACGTCTCAAGTTTATCCGGCCAGACGGAGGCGGATCGTAGACATGGGACAAGCGACCTGAGAGAGCCTAAGTCGACCCATGGCATAAGCATACATCTAGCTCATTCAATAAGCGAAGAATCAACAATATAAACTCGTGAAGTCTAACTCAACATAACATCGAATAGCATCTGGAAGAGTGAATACATACATAAGTATGAAAAGCCTCTAATTAGGGCAGAGTTGATGGGAAAAGAGACCAAACTAACTCGACAAGGAGTGAAAAAGCGAAATACATAAAGAAAAGATGGATAGTTTAGTCCTCGAAAGATGAGGACTCACCAACAACGACGTTAACTTCGATAAGGCGTGTCTAGGAAATTTGTTTGAGCCCGGAGTCTGTATCATGAAATGATAGAGAATAGAAAGTATGGGAGTCGATGCGTGGAATGTGCAGTATGCAGGTAAGTAAAACCGCTAAAAGTAAGTAAATCACTTTAAGACAATGCGTAGTCACAACACCAAGCATCATTAATGAGAGTAGGGCTTACATGCATTCTTTTAAAATCATGATCTTTTTCATAACCTATAATACATAACGTTATAATATCAAACTAACTTGAATGGCTCAAAGATGAAATATGACATTTGTAGAAAAGCGTAACTTGAGTCAAACCTTGCTTTTAGAACATGCATGTAAAAAATAATACCCATAGGTAATGAATATGAAAATACGAATCATATAGACAATGGGAGACTTGTCCTTAACCGACATATAATGATAGACCTTATGTGGTCCCAATATTACACTCAAGTGGGAAGAGCCATCAAGAAACCTTGTCGGGGCTAAGGGCTACCATGATATCATTATCAAGCTCACGGGCCATTAGGGCAGTTATAGCTTACAAGGGAGGTCCCGATAATATAAAAGTATTAGCGTACGTTGGCGAGTAGTTAACGGCGCGGGGTGATCAACACTTAGCCCCCTCGGTGCTAGACTCCTCTTCAAAAACATGCAATGCTCTACATCATATATAACAAAGCTCAACATCGTCTATTCACGAAGCTCAATGATCAATACATCTCAAATACGAAATCATGCATATGAGAAGCTTTAGTTCAAAATATACCACAAGTTGAAAACATTCTTGGGAGCCTTTGCTCCAAAATCATGTGGTAAGCTATGCATAGGAAGACTTAACTCAAAACATACCACAAGCTAGAATATAAAATTTGGTTGTCTTCGCTCCAAAACAATGTGGTAAGCTTAGTTTGGAAAAATCATCATTTAAACTTAACATATGGGCATTGCCCAAAGCTTTATCATACTTAGAAATATTAAATTCTCATCGAAAACATAATTATAGACATGGGTATCTTCAAATCATGCTTTTCATCTTACTCCCTCATCATTATCACATTTATTTCACAAATCTCACTTTTCATGATCATATCATCAATGAGCTCCACATTCATAAGACTAGAAATATAAATTTTATTTGAAATCATTATAAAATCATCACGTGCTTCACAATTCAATAAAAAATCATAATGAATTCCTTACCCATGTGAAAATTGAAGATTTATGCATTTGGGTAGAAACCTCATCTTGGATCATAGGAAATTCTGTATTTCGATAGAAATTAGGCATGGAGTGTGAAGGAAATTTTCCCATAGTAACCTACATACTCTGGAAGGGTTGATTGAACCACTTCTCTGATTTCCCAAGAGAGATTTGAATGAAAACCTTGAAGAATTTTTGTAGATCACCTCTTCAACCTCTCAAGCTTGCATGCATGGAAGGAATCTTCGATGTCTTTGTGAATTTACAACACTATTGACTCTTTAAACTAAGAAAATAGCATGAACTTAGGTGTATTTATGTGGATATGAGGCACTTTTCCTTTGATTTAAGGATAAATGGGTTTCGGAGCGTAAATTTGCAAAAGGAAGCTAAAAGTGTGCAAAAAGGGAAAAAATACGGTCACGGTATGATCAGTAGGATGAACCTATGAGTCATATTAGTGGCCGTGATAAGAAGCGAAGAGTGAGAAGCGAAGAATTAACCTTGAGTCTTGCCGCAATGCGTACCAGCTTTATGCAGTCATGGTAAAGACATTGCGTGATGAACTACATAAAATTGCACAAGAGGTTGATTCTCAATAAGGAAGAACACGACCCATGAGCTTGAAGTAGTCGTACCATACGTCGTGAGTGAACTTAAAGAAGCAATTGCAAAGATTGAGAATCAAGCCCGAGAGCCTGGTACGGGTAAATTAGGAAGGAGTACGAATCGTACCTTGGCTCGACATTTATCCAAAGATCGGCCAACAATCCAAACCACGAGATGATGCCACGGACCGTGGATGCTCCTACGATTCAGCCAAGGAAGATCCATGGCAGTCGGCACCAGATATGGAAAATGCAGCCCTGCTAGACTAGGAAAGGATTCTTATGTCTATATAAATATGTTTTATGTTTTATTTTTCAAGAGACATTAAGTAAATTAGTTTTAGTTGGAAAACATTGGAGTAGACAATTTTACATCATTGAAGAAAGAGTTGAGTTGGTTCAACCTTGTCTTGAATTCATATTGTTTTTTGCTACTTGTTCTTCAAGATTTTGCGGGTTAATTAAAGGAAGCATTTATATCAATCGTATTTGTAAGTATTGTTTTATGTCTTTAATCAAGAATGCAATTCACAAACTTACAACTATGAGAGGCTAAAACCTCCATAGCTAGGGTTGTGGGAATCATGGTGGATTAATAAGCTAGGGTTGCACAAAGTGAGTTTAAAACCAATACTAATTACTTATATTATATTCTCTTCATGCTTTAATGATTCTTAGCGGTGTACAACGTTACGAAGTGCCCAAATTACACATGCTTTCTTTGAGGTCGAAGTGGTAGAGATTAGAAAAATTACAACGGATCATGATGTTGATGATCATTGTATTAGCGAGTTTTGGTCGCAGGATAGTTATATCTAGAACTTTGTGATATGATCGGTTGGAAATTCTCATAGAATTAGTTGAGTAATTGAGTATAGTCATTCAATAGGGATTGGTTGATCGTTTGTATAAACCTAAGTTATCAATTTTTTAAGTAAGTATTGGTGAAGATCACGAGTGTATACCTAAAAGCTTTTTATGAATCCATAGAACACAAACCCTAGTTATCCTTTAATTATTGATTCCACAACCATAATCTTGATAGGCTTGCTTTGTTTTATATTGATTATTATTAGATTCCCCCTAAATGTGAAGTAACTATCATACAAGTTCACTTAGAATTTGTAATCTATATCTTCCATATTCACTGTGGGATGGAAGCTCCAGCCTCTAAGTTGGGTTCTTTAGTGACAACGTCAGCTTCATACTTTAGTTAGAAGTGTAGTGAGTTATTTGCTTGTATTTGACCTTTTGGTAGTTATTCCCTTAATTATACGTTTATTTTTGTGTTTTGATACCTGAGGATGTCCTCGGTGAATGCAAGCACTCGGAGTAGAGGATACCCCCTTGTTCCACTAAATCCCGAAATCAAACGAGCACTACATAGAATGGAAAACCACGACGGAGAGAAGGCCCTCTTAAATTGAAAGAAGCTAGGAAGCCCAGAGCTAACGGTTAGCTACACTTGTTTGATGATATGAGAGATGAGGTGGTAAATATTAGTTAGAGCATGGGAGGGGCAGCAGGCTCATTTATTTGCACCCCTTTTCTTCGATGATGAGGACCTAGATATTGATGAAGTTGGGTCAGAAGTTTGGATCGGTGTGCCACCACCACTACCGTGGGGACAAATTTGATAATACGAGCACCATCATTGAATTGTTTATACATGAAGGGTGTTCGGTAGCCCTTGCGTGAATGCCAACCTGCACCTAATGAACTTCGTAGGAATATGCAGGGCGTACCGTTTGCACAGTAAGCCGGGATGCCATACGGCTCACGACTCTTCCTTTTTCTCTATCGGGAAGCTACTTTGTGGTTATCGAAGGTTGCCCAACGACTCCATAACCAGCGGAGGGGGAGCTTAGAAACAGGCCTTTTTGGAAGATTCTTTCCCTATAGAATGTTACAACTAAAAGATGAGATCTATAAGTTTTTGTCAAATTAAGATGGAGGCACTTCATGAAACCTGGTTGAGTTCAAAGAAGTTGACTAAGTGCTGAACCACAAAATTCCATATGACAGTTTGTTGGAAAAAAATTTTAGGTCTCTGAATAATAGCACCAAGGCTGCTTGAATGCGGTGGGCTGGAGGGCATTGATGAGTCACACTTGGGAGGACGGCCACTATCATGACAAGGGATGACTAAGACAAAAGAGCGGCATATGAGGAGGAGCGTCTTGTGGCAGGTACACATGTTGTTGGTTTGACACAGGCGGTCAGGCCTACGCAAGCATGTCTTTTATTGAAACTCGGCATGGGCAGCCGGCTCCCGTGCACGAGGCTCCTGAGCGGTGGGGTTGGCTGATGCTCATAACCATTGGCATCCTCATTTCCTTCACCACCTCCATTCCTCTTTTCGTTCATTCTTTGAGGAGCCATGATTACGCAATCGCGAATAGCACGAATTAGAAGAGATGAAATACTTTTGATAAATGCGACATAGATCTTGAAAGAAGGAAACATTTAAACGTCTAGTAGCTCCTTCATCATAAGTATGGCGCTTCACACCCATGAAAAGACACTACTTAACGCGACTTCGAGACACCCTAGGACACTTCAAACGTATTTATATGATACCAAGTTTGTCACAACCCGGAACGGAGACCCGGATCATAGACATGGGACAAGGGACCTGAAGAGACCTCCAGTCGACCAATGGCATAAGCATACATCTAACTTAATCAAATAAGCGAAGAATAAAAAATATAAACTCGGCGGAAGTCTAACTCAACATAACATCAAAATAGCGTACGGCTGAATACGTACATAAGTACGAAAGTCTCCTAATCGGGATGAGTTGATGGGACAAGACCCCAACTAACTCAACAAGATGAAAACTAAAATACAAAAAGAAAAGATAGATAGTCTGGTCCATGAATGATGAGGACTCACCAACAAGTAGACGTTAACTCTGATAAGCTATCTAAGAGCGGGGGGCTGGCGAGAGTCGGGTCTGTATCATGAAATATAACATAAGTATACGGTCGATCACGTGGAATGTCTGAGTATGAAAGGTAAATAAAACAGCTAAAGTAAGTAAAATCATCTCAAGACAATGCGGTAGTCACAACATAAACATCATTAACCGCAGTATGGCCTGCATGCATTCTTTCTGACATGGGTATTTCCCAAAGCTTTATCCTACTTAGAAATATTAAATTCATCTCGAAAACATAATTATAGACATGGGTAGCTTCAAATCTTGTTTTTCATCATATTATCTCGTCATTATCACATTTATTTCAAAAAATTTCACTTTTCATGATCATATCATCAATGGGCTTCCACATTCATAAGACTAGAAATATAAATTTTATTTGAAATCATTATAAAATCATCAAGTGTTCACAATTCAATAATAAAATCATAATCAATTCATACCCTTAAAGAAATTGAAGATTATTGCATTTGGGTAAAACCCCATACTTGATAATAGGAAATTCTCATATTTAGATAGTAATTGGGCATGGGTGTGGAAATGAAGTACACCAACTCTTAACCCTACATACACGGAAGGGATTGATTCTAACACCTCTACGATTTCCCAAAGAGATTTGAATGAAAACCTTAAGAATTGCTGCAGATCACCTCTTCAACCTCTCAAGCTTGCATGCATGGAAGGAATGCGATGTGCTATGGATTCTGACACTATTGACGCTCAAAACTAAGAAAATAGTATGGACTTAGGTGTATTTATATGGATATGAGGCATTTTTCCTTTATCTTGGGGAAAAATGGGTTTTGGAAGTGTAAATTTGCAAATGGAAGCTAAAAGTATTAAACAAGGGTAAAAATGCGAGTCCATAGTACGATCAGTAGGATGGACCTACAAATCCAATCTTGATGGCCATGATAAAAGCGAGAAAAATTTGAAATTTGGAAGAATGAGCCTACGGGTATGCTTTCCACGGATCACAACAAGCTTGTACGAGTCGTGGTAACGCGATCGTGATAAAATCCGGAAAAGAATTGCACAAGAGGGTGATTCTCGATGCGAGAGGATACCACAACCCATGAGAGCTTGGTATGAGTCGTATCATACGGTCGTGGTGAACCAGAAAAATTGCAAAGATTGAGAATCAAGCCACGGGAGCTGGTACGAGTCGTACCTTGGCTCGACATTTGCTTGGCTTGACCAACAATCCAAACCGGGATATCTTTGCCATGGACCATAGGATGCTCCTATGAGTCGTTCCGCGATGAGGTCGGCACGAGATGAAAAATCGCCACGGTAGCCTAGGAAAAGGATTTTATGTCTATATAAATATGTTTTACGTTTTGTTTATCATGAGGATATTAAGTAAAATTAGTTTTAGTTGGAAAACATTGGAGTAGACAATTTTACATCTTTGAAAGAAAGAATTGAGTTGGTTCAACCTTGTGATAGACCTTTTCTTGAATTCATATTATTTTTTCTACTTGTTCTTCAAGATTTTGCCGATTAAATTAAAGTGTTTTACGAGTCATATTTGTAAGTATTGTTTTTATGTCTTTCATCATGAACACACTTCACAACCTTGCAACTATGAGAAGCTAAAACCTCCATAGCTAGAGTTGTGGGAACCATGGTGGATTAACAAGCTAGGGTTGCACAAAGTGAGTCTAAAACCAATACTATTTACTTATATTTTATTATCTTCATGATTTAATGATTCTTAGCGATTGTACAACATTAGGGAAGTACCGGATTCTTTACTTTTGCTTTGGTCGAAGAGGTAGAGATTAGGAAAAGAGAGAATTACAACCGAACATGATATTTGATGATCATTGTATTAGCGAGTTATGGTGTAGGATAGTTATATTTGAAACTTTGTGATAACGGTTAGTTTGAAAATGCTCATGAGACTTGGTTGAGTAATTGAGTATAGTCATTCAATAGGGATTGGTCGATCGTTTGAATGAACCTAAGTTATCGATTAAATGCGTAAGTATAGGTGAATCACGAGTGTACACCTAAGTGTGTTATGAATCCATGGGGAACATAAACCCTTGTTATCTTTAATTATTGATTCACAACCATAATCTTGGCAAAAGCTTCTTTGTTTTTACTATTGATTATTATTAGAATCCCCCAATTGTGAAGTAACTATCATGAAGTTTACTTATCATTTGTATTCTAGATCTTCCATATTCCCTATGGGATCGACCCCAACCTCTAAGTTGGGTTCTTTATTGACAATGTTTTCTTTATACTTTAGTTAGAAGTGTGGTTTGAGCATTATCAAATACTTAAAATAGGTTTTACCCTCACGGAAACCCACTCAAGCGAGCCTTAGCGATGTAGTATAGGGCCTTAGGACCTAAGAATGACGGAAATACCCTTATTGATCATGCTGGCTTCTCACTGACCAAAAATAGACAACCCAGCGGGTTACTTTGAAGTACCACGACTGTGGTATGTATGCAGTGCCATGCAATGTCCACGCTTAGGCCTTGGCTCCATGGCTTGGCCCAAAACAACCATTCGTTCTTACCTTCAATGGGTCATTCATTTGACATGATTTCCTTACCGCAATTTTATACTTCCTCAAACAACGAGCCTTGCCACGACTCCTTACTAGAACCCACCCAGTCGTGGTCATGTTCCCGTTACATACCTTTGGCCATCACCATCCTAACAATGCTGCTCACCGAACCATGGTACCTTATGAAGAGTCGTTGGGTGGCCGTTAATTCCACAGATCTCAAGTCCACATCCTACCCGGCTACCAACAACGCTCATTATTTCCCATAATGATTCATTATACGTCGTTTCTCCAATTCCCTATAACTAGACACTTCATGGCTCCTCAGCGGGTCGTTGGTTGAACCAACGATTCGTAGGACCTCTCGTTGCAACAATTTCCCCGGTTTCAGCGGTTTTAAATTTTAACTCCCGAGGTCTATTCTTAGGCACTTACGGGGTATTACATACGTGTCGCCCAAATTACACGTTGCAATTGAGATATAAAGCGTTGATGTCCAAATAGAACAACGAAGGTTTAGTTCGATCCCACAAGGGAAGATGGAAAGAACTTGAGTTAATGCGAATAGTTATTACTATCGGGTTACTTATTTCCTAAGGGGAAAGAAATAAACTACTAAATAAGAGTAAAAACTACTAAATGCTTAAGATAAATTCGGTTTGTATTCAATTAACAACTTGGCTAGGATTGTGTTCCCCAAGATTTCATAACCATAAGGCTTTTACACTAGTGATCTATTAAATTGTTTAACGCAATATCGGTAAGTTAGGTTCACTATGGTCCCCTATCTAGATGATTATCACCTTGCAACTTGGTCCCTATACGGGTGTATGCTTAATTAACCCCTACCCTTAATATCGAATTAACTATCTAGAACAAGTTCAAGCTATTAGATGAGGGTTGATAGCCTCAAATCTCCATTGTTAAAATCCCTTTTCCCATTTCTACCTCTTTGATCCGGTAAAGTAAGAATAAGAAAAATCCTAACGTTTGCAATAGTTAGAAATAATTAAAAACGAAGGAAAATACAATACCTACATTAAATCCCATTCAAGAATCACTAGTGTTTCACCTATGTGTGTTATTTCATCTTTGGTTTCCCGCAATCCTAGTTATAGGTTTAGCTACTCATGTTTGAATGATTACAATCACAAGTATTGAGTAAATCATAGTACAACTTACAAATTATCATAGAAGAAAATCAAATAAATTAAATAAAACTCCCAACTTGATGATAAGTTCCAATGTTTCTTTTGATCCTCAAATTCAAAAAACAAAATTGTAAACCTTGTTTCTTGAACCCAAGAGTAATAGTACAACACCAAAATCTATGTGAAAAGTAGTAATAATAAGCTACGTCAATAAACCTAAGCAAATGTATTTATAGTTCCTGCGAAACCTTTTTCTAATTAAAATTGGAAATCGGATCGGCGGTGGTCACGAGCTAGGTAATGATTCGCTAAGACCTTTTGTGAGAGTCGTTCTTTGCTAAAAATAGTCATCCTCGGCATCAAGCCTAGTCATGGCAGATTACTGCGACTTGTTGTGCACAGGCTATGGTCATTAGGCCTCTCGTAGTCCGGCCTCCTAAATCTTCTAGTGCACCCTACAAGTGGCTCCAATAATCTCCTAAGGAGTCGTTTGGTCAAACAACGACTTGTGACATCGTCCGTTAACTTCATTAGTTACTTCTTCAAATTCATCTCCCGAGTCTTCACCGGCGGCTTCAACTCGTTACGGGTGTAACGAGTCATTCCTTCCACCGTTAAGTACACGGTCACGCATCTTCCAAAACTCGATGTTTGCCCACAAACTCAGCAATGAGTCATGCTAAGTGCCAACGACTCGTGAAGTGCACAGTGCGCCTCCTATCCGAGTTGTTTTAGCATTAATTTTCCCATTTCACTTAGAGACACATTTTCCTAAAGACTAAACACTAAAAGCATCATACCTACATAAACATACCCGTAATGTGCATAGCTTCTTTGTTTTAAGCATCGAAAGTGTCGTAAAATCACGGCACATCCAACACCTCAACTTAGAAATTTTGCATGTCCTCAGGAAAAAACAAAATAAAATAAACTACTTCGATGATTCAATTGAAAGAACTCCTAATAACCTTGCAGTCACATTTATTCATCAAATCAAATTCTTCTATCCCCTCTCATTCATCCTACAGCTCAAATCACAATACGTAGCCAAAATTTCCAACCATGATACAAGGGAATCAAAACATGGCAAAGCACTATCACTTGCAACCACGCACATAAATCTATAACACTGGCTTAAATAATTTGCAAACGATTTTATTGACCAAATGTTCTCACATCAAAGAAGTCCCATGCTCACGCATGTGTGTAGCGAGTATTTCAATGTATTTCTCTTGGGACTAGGTAAGATCCAGTCACTCTCACAAGAAATTCTAATTGTGCATGCAATACCCTTGACTTGCCTTTACTTTCAATCTACCTCAATTTTCAAGCAAGTAACCAAGATGACTATAGGACTTTTGGAAACTGCTTGTAGGCTCGAGGTTCAGAATGCTGATACATATGGAATTAGTAGCTCAACCTTCCTTGGCACTACACACATCTTGACTCCACTTTTAACCTTTTTTTCCTATTTTATCCCCTTTTTCCTTTACTTGCTTCTTCTTTTATTTTCATTTGTAACTACGGGTGCGGTTCTTCTTCTTTCAAGCATTGAATGATGTACATTTTTTTAATATTTTATTTTTTCTTCTCTTTGACAGCAACAATTTTTATTTCTTTCTATTCTTTTCATTATGCATACACTTCCCACTCTTTCCTTTATTTCCCAATTTCCATTCCACCTACTCTTCTTAATCACCCTATCATAGCACCCTCAACTTAGGAGATTTTCCTAAGTTGAGGTTCTGATGTCCAAGGAGGGACCCGGGGGCCAAAACGAGGTTTATTCACTGTCCGGAAGCGGGGAAGGTGAGTTGTTGTAAACAAAAGAAAGGTCGATTTAAGCTCAAACATTCGAGATCAGGGGATATTTATTCTCTTTTGGTAGGTCTTTTTTAAGGCTAAGTGGACTCATAAATCAAAAACAGCCTATGATCCTTTCCTAGTTTCCTATCCTCTATCTTGATACGGCCCGACCGAGGCAAGTTCTAGATTGACACATACAACCGAATTTAACTATTAAAGCCCACTCACACATATGATTAACATCATCACTTCTACTAGCGCTAGTTGAGTACAAGCCATCCAATGACAACATATTCACATTTTCAATGTCATGCAAAGATTCACAAAGTTCATACTTGTCGACTTTAACATACACATAAAAAATTTTAAAATACAAAAAAAATAAAAAAAATAAAAAAAATCAACAATTTAAGCTCTTGACTACCTTAAGTTCACCTAACTTTCTTCCGAATGACCACAGAACAAACACAAAAACATAAAACCCTAAATGTGTTGGTTCTACTAGATATGGAACACTTTCGAGGAAAGATATCCGGCAAGAAAAACCCTAGGGTTATGTGCAGCAAAAATGCACAAAATACATTATCCCTCCCCACCCCCATCAAGACAGCATGTGTCCTCGATGTATATATATATATATATAAAATAGAATAAGGAAATAGGGAACATACCTGTGCGACCTAGGTATCGGCTACCTTGTCGGTGGAGGGTGTAACTCCTCCTCCAATATTGCGGTTTTGACTCGGTGCATTTTGGGAACCAAGGGCTGGGTTCCTTCTCTCCACGACCTCTCGCTACCTCAATTTCGGCTCTCTATCGAGCCTCCTCTCTCGATATCGCTCTCTCTCCATCTCACTTCGCTCTCACTTTTGCTAATGGAGCATAGAATCATCATCTTCAAAGCTTGCCTCCTCACGAGGCCTTTTTCCTATATCTTGTGCCACGGCTCTTGAATAATGAAATCCAAACACCGTGATAGCTCTTCTTCCTCTCATCATCTATCATGGGAAGCAGGTAAGATTGCTAAGTGCAATAGTGCCAAATCCAGCACCTCGTCTTTGAGTGCTCCTAGCTCTGCATACCATAGCCCATTCAAGCACATGCTGCGCAAGGTGCTCATCCATGCGCCTCTCGAAGCATCCAACCGGCCATGCATAGAACTCAATAGTGCCTCCAACTCCTTCGACACCCAAGGCTTTACTTGCTCAAATCAAAACATTAACACGTAGAGTCGTGTGTGCTGTTGCTTTTCGGCCTTAGCTAACCGCCTAGCGATATCAACAAATGTTCTCGAGAAATGGTAACTAGTTCGGCTATAGTGGCTCATGGAGGAGCAGCTGGTGGTCTAGGTGCTTTTGCGGTGAATGATGACTCGGGAATATCGGCGGAGTGTGGAGGTGTCCGCTGCATCTGCCCAGCCTCGGGCTGGCTATCGATCTCTCTACCCTCAATAGGCTGTTAGCCAAATTCGTGGCCCATCTGCGGCATTGGTATGCATACCACTACCAAATACCTCTACTAATATAGTAGCTCCAATGAATATGGCGGACTAACTCTCGCCCTTGATCTTTGGGTTTGTCTCATCTCGATAAACCTAATATACGTAATCTTCTATACCACTATCCTCACGGTCAGCGGTACCTTTCAGGCACTTTAACTCCTGACATAGTCTATCAATAAAACATTGGAAGGGAATCATAGTGCCATCATTTATGGCCAGCTCTCTAATCTCTTGACAATATACCACGAGAAATTTATGGTGTATCCCTCCATAATGCTGACTACCAATGCCACTCTTTCATGTGTGAGAATATTATTATTGCTTGTTGGTACAGCCTATGCCGCATTGAGTGTCGACCAAAATTTAGCTTGAAAATTGAGCCTTGGCCTTCTTGATGCGAGACTCGGTGTCGTAGACATTCAACCAACGGACCTCTTTTGGCGATGGCCCGAGATAGCCAAGTGTATTGTACGATGCGCTCCTCTATTCAGCTCCTTAGTCTTGACTTTCTTTAACTCGAATAGCCTATGGTCAAATTTAGTTGTGTTCACCGGGGTATGATAGTTTTGCCCATATAGTAGCCTAGAGATGGCCCTCTCGAGATATATCCTGGGGTGTCTCTCGAACCAACACGATTTAAGAGCGAGCCTCTTCTTCCCGGTCTTGACCCTAAACCAAACAACGTAGTGGTGGTGCATAGACCGCATAGAATTCTCGACTAAGCATGGGCTACTTATAGCTCTGATGGCTCGGTCAACCACCGAACACAGTACTTGTTGAACACGCTTGCATCTATGGAAGGTCCTTGAGTCCCATGGTGACCGGCCCTCAAATAATAAATATATGCTCCTCTTGAGATGTCTTTATCATTTGGAGCAATGTCCTACATTATAAATAGCCCTTATATCATGAACACACCCTCATCTCACGTTCCTTGGTTGATCATTGGATGCGTTCGAGGTCTCAATTAATTCATCATCGGAGTCCCCTCGCGGCATGTGACTCGTCAGCTACCTCTGCATTTTGCTCATTGTGAATTTGCCCTCGGGAGCAATTGTCATTGCCAGCCACAGCACTCCCATCATGCGGGCGGCGGATCCTTGCCGATGGAGTAGGAGTATCAGCTAAGGCTATCGGTTTGTATTTCGTGGAGCCCTAGCCCAGTTGATCTCCTCACCAATTTGTTCTTCGACACTTCACATTCCTCTTGACCTTTGGACTCTTCGGAGGAGGACGGCTCATCCCGTCTAACGGTATGATGGTTGACTCCTCTCGGCACTTGTTTCTTTGCGGACCTTTCTTGATGTACCCCTTGGAGCCATTGTACGTGTGGAAAAGTTGTTAGTATGCAGGATGAGATGAAACAAAAACACTTATAAACTGTTTCTCAATGGACACTAGCAGTGACTCACGAGTCGTCGCGATGAGTCCTTAGATTTGTCTGGACCATGCTTTATTCATGTTGGACCAGTGTACTTAACGATTGGTCCCAGTGGAATTACCAAAGGCAACAAGTCGTTAGGTCGATCATTAGGTACCTTTGATCACTTGATTTATTTTCCACACAAGACAAGCTACCTGATGAGTCATTTGGTGAGCTCACGACTCGTGATGTAGCTCGTGCTCAAGAGTTTCAGTTTACTCCCTACATTCATCATCTATCCACTTACTATTGTTCAACTCCACAAACACAGAATATAAATTTCTCATATCAAACTCATTTAAGTTCAATCATGATTTATGTGTTTTAATCTACTGGGTTTTGTCTCAACATGAGCAAAGATCAAAACAAGTACAGCGTCAATCCTGCGAGTTTCAAGTTCATTCAAGGAATGGAGTCAACAAAAATCTTATTTAAATGCAAAAATACTCACAATTAAATGGTAAAAATTTACTCACGGGATGCTTGAGAGAGGAGAGTGTGATCGTGTGTCACGTGTGTTGTCAATGCTTGTTTGATCGATTATCAATGGGTGAATGATTGTGATGGGAGAAAGTAATTTTGAGTTGAAGTAGTATTTAGGTTTTAATGGGTGATGGGGTTTAAAAATATTTTATTTGCCTCTTTTATGTTTGAGCCGAGTTGGGTCATGGGTTTTGAATCATTTAACTTCACCAGGCCCACGTAATAATGGATCGTGAGGGAGCAAAACGATTCGTTTTGAACTTTTAAGCAATCTTTAGGAGAAACCTTGCAGGACCACAAGCTAACTAAACTGACTCATAATGTGACCAAACGTGTTGTAAACTGAGGTGCAGGCCCTGTCTTTGTTGACCACACCAATATATTTTGTGGTTAACTGACGTTGTTTGACAACCAAATGATTCGTGGTGTCCATTGTTGTCACCAATTTCAACTTTTCTACAAAGCAAGGCAGTGAACATGACGACAGACCATACGACTTGTTATTAGTAGAGGCAGTCGTTAAGTCGACCATTGCTCCCCTTTTTTGTGATTTGTCTTCACGATTGGGTGAACGAGTCATCAAGTCAAATGTGACTCGTTCTATGATATTTTACTAGAACTAAAGTTCCATATTTTCAGTTCCAACTTCAAATTTTCCATCTTAATCACCTACACCAGTAACAAACGTAAACACTATATTTTCTTACAATTACAACTTGAGTTTGCCTCCCAAGAAGCGCTTGATTTAATGTCACGGCTAGCGTAGGTGTTTTGGCTACTCGGACTTCACCAAAATACCTCCATGGGTTGCCTCCCATGCAACGCCCTAATTAACGATCGCAGCACAATGCAATTCCCCAAAGTTACTCATACTTCACCCAAGGTCCAATGGTCTACCGGTTTGGGTTCTTCACTTCTCCCAAACCGCTTTCATCCGCTAACCATTCACTTTGAACCGCTTTTCTTTATGGTTTCTAGTTCGATTGCCCCATGTGAGAATACTTGGACCACTCAAAAGGTCCCAACAACTTAGACTTCAATTTACTAGGAAACAAACAAAATCTAGAATGAATAGTAACACCATATCACCCGGACCGAATTCTCTTTTTCTCAATCTTCCGGTCATCTTTGAATTTTTTTATTTTGTAATTTTAATTTTTGAAAATTTTAATTTATAGTGTTTTTTTTTATTTTTTTAGTTTATTAATATTTCATTTTTTAAATAGTTTTAAATTCATCCTCTTGAGTGCCCACATTTGCTTTGTGCTCAAGTTCAATGGGAAGATGACATGCTTTTCCATAAACCATTTGTCTGGAGCATATCACACTAGTCTTGAATCGTTCCGATAAGCCCATAAGCATCATCTAGCTTTCACCCAATCTGTCAGTTTGCATTCACAATCTTCACCAAGATAGTCTTTATTTCTCTGTTTTAGATTTAACCTTCCCCATGAGTTGCGGATGATAGGGTGTTGCCACCGTGTTTACCCATATTTCTCCAATAAAGAGAGAAACAGCGGTTAGAAGTGCGAGCCCCCATCACTAATGATGTCTCTCAGAATTACAGTCTAGAAAATATATTCCACTTCAAGAACGTTGTGACACTCTTCCCTTATTGTTTGGAAGTGCATTTGCTTCCACCCATTTTGAAACATAGTCGACGGCAACAAGTATGTACTTCATCCCATTTGAGCTTACAAATGGGCCCATAAAATGAATGCCCGATACATCAAATAGCTCAATTACCAGGATGGGAGTAGGAAGCTGGGAGTAAGAGGAAGCTCATGCCTCCGTGATATGCCTCCTTGCCTTTGACATGCATCACATGCCTTTGCGAAATCATGTGCATCCTGGTGAATGGTTGGCCAATAATACCCACATTGCAGAATTTTGTGGGCTATGTGAATCCCGTTGTGGTGGCCTCCAATATACTCAGCATCTCCACCTCAGGCACCCATCTCCAAATAACCCCATTAGCAAATATGCGAAATAAGTAGGGCTTATCCCAGAAAAGTTTCTGTACATCAGACATAAACTTCTTCCTCTGGTGAAAAGATAAGTGCTCCGGTACAACATCACTCACTAGATAATTAGCAAAGTCCGCAAACCATGGGATGAGATCGTGTGAGGCCGCTAGAACCTGCTAATCTGGGAATGCATCATCTATGTCATGCTCATCTCTAAGTGTTGTATCAGGTTCCAATCTTGATAAGTGATCCGCTACCTGATTTTCAATCCCTTTCAAGTCTTTTACCTCGAACTCAAAATCTTGTAGCAGCAGAACCCATCGAATCAACCGTGGCTTGGCATCCTTCTTTTCCATTAGATATCTCAAAGTTGCATGGTCTATGTGTACTATCACCTTAGTTCCAAGCAAGTATGCCTGAAACTTCTCAACTGCAAAAACTACAGCCAACAGCTCCTATTTTGTCAGGGTATAATTTTTCTTAGCTGCATTTAGAGCCTTGCTAGCATAATAGATCGGATAGAAAATCTTTTCATGCCTTTGACCCAACACAACTCCTAGGGCCACACTGCTAGCATCACACATAACCTCAAGATGCAAAGACCTATCAGCTGCCACTATAATAGGGGAGTGGTCAATCTCTCTTTAAGACATTCAAATGCCTTTGGACATGCCTTATCAAAAACAAACTTCACCTCCTTCTCGAGTAGTTTACACAATGGATGTGCAATTTTGGAGAAGTCCTTGATGAATCTTCTATAAAAAGCTGCATGACCCAAAAAGCTTTGAACACCTTTCACAGAAATTGGAGGTGGAAGACTAGAAATTACCTCAATCTTGGCCTGGTCAATCTCAATACCCTTACCAGAAATCTTGTGGCCTAGCACTATACCTTCCTTGACCATGAAATGGCACTTTTCCCAATTAAGCACCAAGTTTATCTCTTCACATCTCTGAAGCACCTTGCTCAGATGATCCAAACACTCCTCGAATGAATCACCCACCACCGAAAAATCATCCATAAAGACTTCAATGATGTTTTCCATCATGTCAAAAAATATGGACATCATGCAACACTGAAAAGTGGAGAGTGCATTACATAACCCGAACAACATCCAATTAAAAGAAAATGTACCATATGGACAAGTGAAAGTGGTATTCTCTTGGTCTTCAAGGGCTATAAAAATCTGATTGTACCCCGAATAACCATCAAGGAAATAATACCATACTCTGCCAGCAAGTCTGTCTAACATCTGTTCCATGAATGGCATCATAAAGTGATCTTTTTGCATCCAACGGTTCAACTTTCTGTAATCCATGCATACTCTCTAACTAGTGGCTGTTCTTAGAGGAATGAGCTCATTGTTAGCATTTGGGACCACCGTGATTCCTCCTTTTTTCAGTACACACTGGACTGGGCTCACCCATTTGCTATCTGCAATAGGTTAAACCACACCCGCATCCAACCACTTTATGATTTCTTTCTTGACCACCTCTTGAATAGGTGGATTCAACCTACGGTGATTCTCAATACTCGAAATACAATCTGGCTCCAGCTGGATCTTGTGAATGCATATACCGGCTGGGATTCCGATAATATTTGTGATGGTCCACCTGATGGCTTTTTTGTGTCTTTTTAAGATAGAGACCAAAGTCTCCACTTTCCATTCCTCCAAGTCAGCTGCAACAATGACCAGTAAAGTGTTACCGGCTCCCAAAAATACATATTGTGAATGAGAGGGGAGTGGTTTGAGCTCCAATACCGAAGGGTCCTTATAGATGGCTTGGCTAGTGGCATTACCTGATTCTTTAAATCTAGATCAATCTTCTTTGGAGCATAAGTATATGACCCCATGCCAGCAAGTGCATTAACAATCTCCTCACCCCCATAGATCTCCTCAGCACCAACATCCATCAAAATTGTTGCTAAGTCATTAAGAATCAATATCTCCTCCGTAGGCAGAATTGGGAACTCAAGTTCCACTACATCAATTACAGAGACCACCCTTATATCATTTTGTTTCTTCATGTATTTTCACACATTGAATGTCACTTCCTCATTGTTCAACCGGAATTTAAGTTGTCAAGACTCCATGTATACAAGAGCACGTCCAATGGCGAGGAATGGTCACCCCAAGATAATGGGGACCTCAAAATCAACTTCAGTGTCCAAGATGACAAAATCGGCCGGAAATATAAAGGACTCTACCTTCACTAAAATATCATAGAGAATTCCCACCAGATTCTTCACCGTATGATCTGCCATCAAAAGCCACATTGTAGTCGGTTTGGGGATCCCAAGCCCAACTGTATTAAAACTGCTAATGGCATCAAATTAATACTAGCACCAAGATCACAAAATGCCTTAGCTAAATTAAAGGCTCCAATAGTACACGGTATGGTGAATGCCCCAGGTCCTCCTTTTTTTGAACAAGAGAACGAGATGCTATTACACTGCAATGGTGCAAATTGCCTGCAGGTTCGAAACACACAGTCCTCTTTCTAGTGACAAGGTCCTTCATGAATTTGGCATAGCCATGCATCTGCTCAAGTGCCTCAACTAATGGATGTTCACTGACAATTGCTTCAACATGGAGATGAACTTGTGATACTTCCCATCCTCGACCTTTTTCTCTAGCCACTATGGAAAAGGAGGAGGATGTCTAGGGATCGCTGTGAACTTTTGTTGAGTCTCCTTCTCCTTCTCATTGCCAGATCCATTCTCCTTTCATTACCAGGAGCAGTCTTTACTAAAAGTCCAACCAAAGTTTGATCCTCGAAATCTGCTATCTTGTCATCATTAATTTCTATGGGCTCTTCTGTTTTATCAATCACAACCGGCCTCGGAGGATCAACTATAGCCTTCCTTCCCACTCCTAGTAGTGACTGCCATGCAGTGACTGTCATTTTTCAAATTTTGTACTGTGTTGCTGGGAAGTGTGCCTTTCTGTCTCTGATTAATTGCAACCGACATCTAACTCAGTTGTTGCTCCACCTGCTTGATGGCCACGGAATGTGATTCCACCTTTTGATTCATACCAGAAATATCAGCGCGGAGCTCCTTAAAATGGCTATTTGTTGTCTCCATATACTTACGTACTTTAGACAACATGTCTTCAACCCTTGAACCACTACACTCTGGCTCACGGTTCCTTAGAGGAACATACAGACCGCTTCTATCATTCTTGTACTCATCACGCTTCTTCCAGTCTCCATTATCTCTGTACTGGCCTCGGTTGTAATTGTTATCCTTGTAAATGTTCCGACCTTGGTTCCCTTGACCTTGACGCCAAGAGTCCTGGTTAGACCCTTGGGTGTTGTTCCAGAAACCGCCCTCTAATCATTCAGATAGTTAGCTTCCTCTTCAAACTCAAATTCACATCCATCATTTCCCGAGGCCTTGCCCTGAGAACCCACAACTTTAACTTTCTCAGCTCCAGCTCCCATCAGATGCTTAGCAAGAAACCCCATAGTCGTTTTAATCTCAGCAATATCTTGGTCACACTCTTCATCTTTTCTTCTCTGTTCTACAGACATACCAATTGCATAAGAACCAGCTAGAATCTCCGACTCTCTAGTGTGCCAAGCGCAGTTGGTTTTGGTGATCCTGTCAAGTAGCTCTGCAGCCTCTGATAAGTGTGGCTCATAAAGGTTCCGCCAGAGATGGTATCAGCCACCGCCTTGGTGTTAGCATTCAGAGACCTATAGAAGATCTCCAACAATGTATCATCTGGAATCCTGTGACATGGCACCCTTTTGAGATTCTTGTTGAAATGCAGCCATGTCTCCTGGAGTGCCTCTGAATTCAATTTCCTGAAGTTATATATCTCATCTTTCAACTGCAACGCTTTGGAAGGTAGGAAGAATCTTTCTAGAAAAGCTCTCTTAAGTTTCCCCCTAGTAGTGATAGAATCATTTGGCAGCTCAGCCAACCACATCGTTGCCTCACTCCCTAATGAAAAGGGAAATAACATCAGTTTGATTGCATCCTGGCTCACTCCCGTTGTTTGTATGCCTTACAGATACCCACGAAATTTGTCAAGTGAGTATGGGCATCATTAGTTGCATGACCCGCAAATATTCCCTTCATGTTGAGTAGTTGGATCATAGCACTGGTAATATCAAACTTTACCCTAGCAGGCAAAGGGGGAGGGACAATAGCTCCAGGGGCACCAGCTTCGTCTGTATCAGCATCATCCTCCTCATCGAAATATCGATGTCTCTGCTGTTCTGGACCTCTGTGCCTTCCAGCTCGTTCTGCTTCAGCAGCTAGCCATTTCTCTTCAGCAACCCTAGCTAACTCACGATCTCTGGCCCGAGCTTGCTCCTCAACTAACATTCTCATTGTGGCTTGGTCCACTATATCCTATTTTTTTATGTTGGCCATTCTTCTTAGAGTCCTTAGTGTCTGCTCAAGTTTGTGATCAATTGGAACCATGGGATTTCCTTGGCTCCTAGTATTGGGCATGCACGAACCTAAGACCTATTAAAAACCAAAAACAACAAAAGAAAAATAAAACGAAAATAAGAACCAACAGTAAAAGCAAACAAAATTAACAAAATCCTTAGCGTATTCTCCGGCAGCGGTGCCAAAATTTGATGTCGCCTAAATTACACCTCTCAATAGAGATATAAAGCGGTCGATGTAAATTATAGAACCCAATAAAGGTTGAGATCGATCCCACGGGGAATATGGAAAGACCTTGAGTTAATGTGAATAGATATTACTATCGGGTTACTTATTTCCTAAGGGGGAAAGAAATAAACTACTAAATAAGAGAAAAAACTACTTAATGCTTAAGTCAAATTTGGTTTGTATTCAATTACCAACTTGGCTAGGATTGTGTTCCCCAAGATTTCATAACCACAAGGCTTTTGCACTAGTGATCTATTCTGGTGTTTAACATGCAATATCGGTAAGTTAGGTTTACCTAAATGGTTGGTCCCCTATCTAGATGATTATCACCATGCAATTTGGTCTGTATCTGGGTGTATGCTTAATTAACCCTTACCCTTAATATTATATTAGCTATCCCCGGACAAGTTCAAGCTATTAGATGAGGTTTGATAGCCTTATATCTTCGTTGTTAATCCCTTTTCCCATTCACTACCTCCTTGATCCGGTAAGTAAGAATAAGGAAAATTCTAGCATTTGCAATCATTAAGAAATAATTAAAAACGAAGGGAAAAATAATACATGCATTAAACCCCATTCAAGAATCACTAAGTATTTCGCCTATGTGTGTTAATTCATCTTTGTTCCCACAACCCTAGTTATGTGTTTAGCTACTCATGTTTGAATGATCACAATCACAAAATATTGAGTAAATCACAATTGCAACTTACAAATAATCATAGAAGAAAACTAAGTACATTGAATAAAAATCCCAACTTGATGAATAAGTTCCAATGTTGCTTTTGATGCTCAAATGCAAGAATAAAATTGTAAACCTTGTTTCTTGCACCAAGAATAATAGTACAACACCAAAATCTATGTGAAAAGTAGTAATAATAAATTGTACGTCGAAAATAAACCTAAAAAATATATTTATAGTTCCTAATAAACATTTTCCTAATTAAAACTGGAAATCAGATCGTCAGTGGTCACGGGCTAGGTAACAATTCGTTAAGACCTTTGACGAGTCGTTCTTTGTTAAAAACAGTCGTCCTCAGCATCAAGCCCTGTCGTGGCAACGGGTCACCTAATGACTCGTTGTGCCTAGGCACAAGACGTTAGGCCTCTCGTGGTCCAGCCTCCTAAATCTTCCAGTGCACCCTACGAGTGGCTCCAGTAATCTCCTAACGATTTGTTTGGTCAGACAACGACTCGTGACATCGTTTGTTAACTTCAATTGTTAGTTCTTCTATAATTCATCTCCCAGTCTTCACGGCTGGCTTCATGAATCATTACCAGGTGTAACGAGTCGTTCCTTCCACCCGTTAAGTACACTGGTCCTGCATCTTCAAAACTCGATATTTTCCCACGAACTCAGCAACGAGTCGTGCTAAGTGCCAGCAACTCATGAAGTGCTTGGCAGCCTCCTTTCTAGTTGTTTGAAGCATTAGTTTTCCCATTTCACTTCCAAACCTATTTTCCTACAACATTAAACACAAAAAGCATCATACCTAATAAACAAACCCGGAATGTGCATAGTTTCTTGGTTTTAAGCATCCAAAGAGCCATAAAATCACGGCACATCATACACCTAATAAGAAAATCTAAAGAAATCCCTTGAGAATCCGAGGAGAAATGGACTGCCCTAGTTCTTGCTCTGGGAGCTCCTGAGAGAATTTTATGATTGCTTTTTGAAGGTCTGAGTGGGGAATGAGGGAGAAGAACCGTTTGATCCATCTAAATCCTCTTAATTTACACCTAAACAACGTAGTTTAAGGACTAAATAGATGGAAAATTACAAAAATAACCCTAGAAATTAAATCTAAAAACTGGCCGACAAGGTCCCAACGGGTCACTTAATGAGTCATTGGTTGTGACCACGACTTGTTTGGATCTCTCGTTGGTCCCACTGCCTGGGACTAGAAAACACTGAATCTAGCAACCAGGATCACCACGACTCGTTGGATGAACCAACGGGTCATTGGTTCCTCCCGTGGCCACTGTATGAGGAAACTTGGAGGGTCTGACGACGGGTGACACAACAACTTGTTGGTTAGGACCACGAGTCGTTGTCACCTGTCGTCCTGTCTACTGGAAACACTGAAGGGAATCTTGGTACTTGACACCAAAATGGACACAATGACTCATTGTGTGATACAATGTGTTGTTGTTACCACCCGTTGTTACTAAAAGAGGCTTCTGGGAACCCCAACTGAAGACTCACACCACGAGTCATTGTTTCTGACGATGACTCGTGGTTGAGTCGTGGGGTCCTGGAAAGGGGATTCTGAGCTGGGGAACCAAAGAGTGAAAGGACGATTCGTTGTTTCTCACAATGCGTCATTCCTTATCCCGTCGGTTCTCAACTAACCACGCAGGGCTGGCCACGATTGATACAAAGAGTCATTAGAGCTGACCACGACTCGTTGTCTCAGTTATTCTGAGACAAATTTTTTGGTTTCCTTCTAGATTTTTCTCGCAAGGTCTGAGTCTGTTCTAGCAAAGTTTTGAGGTGTTACAGTGATGATCCTGATTAAACTAATTTTTGGATTTCAACCTATAAAATATAATAAAATATAAAATTGTACAAACAAATCAAGTCAAATTATGTAGAAAGAATTTATCAATAGACATACGTATTTTTCATTTATTTCTGGTTCGACAAGCTTGTTATCCTTCTTATGAGTCTCGAAGAAGATAGTATCCATAGTTGGTGGCTTACCATCTTTACCTACCTTCACATAAAAATAAACAGGTAAAAGAAATCATTTTAACAAGGAAGAGGCTTTTTAAAGAGTTTCAAGATGTACTTACCAATTCATAAATAATTTCTCTAATAGGCTTACTGCCCGTATGATGAGGCATTCTCAACTTAGACCTATTAATTGAGTTTCTTGTACTTGTTTCCTAATTAACAACACAACATCAAAATTATGGTTAGACTCTTAAAATAACATGTTAAAGAATAGCAGCTATGAAGCCTTACCTTAAACTTTTCACTTAAGAAATGCTCCTTAACCAGTCATTCCCAATCACTCTTGTCTATCTCCTTTGGAACAACTTCTAGAGCATCACAGAATGGCTTAGACTTCATATTCTTGTGCAGTGATGCTCTCCAATTATTCCATAACCTTCTCATATACTACAAGACATGTTCTTTTTGATCATTCATGTCGTCGCTGTCAAATTTATCCTACAATATTTCACAAGTATCATTAAACATCAAATTCAAAATTTCAAGCAAAGTAGAAAAATACAATTTAACCAACAACTGTGTGCATTATTCAAATTGAATAAATTTAAGAAATTAATGCTTTAAATCCTTACAGTAATTGCATCCCACATGTGTTCTAGCTTATGTGTTTTTCGATGTCCTTCCATGAGTGTACCGCCAATAGACACATATTATGATCACGAACTAAAATACCCGAGTGTCTCACAAATGAGGTATAATGCTCGTCAACAACTCAATTCTGATAAAAAGTGACTCTCAATTTTTCTTCAGGTTTAAGTCGTGAAACAGTTTTACATATGTTCTTTCCTCTCACTTTCTTTGCCGTTACAAATTCACGTGAACCTAGAAATTATTTTAAGTCAGACATATAAAAGAGTTTTCATCACACTAACAACAAAAAAATAACTATTTGAGATGATAAAATACTTATTTCATTTGTCTGAGTATCGTGCATCACTTCAACTTCTTGCGATGGGGGAACAAGGAGGTATAGAGATGCTTTTTTGTGCTGGCTCACTTCGGTAAGAAGTTGATGCATTTAAAATTTTACTTTGGCCAATTGAATTTTTTTGTCCAACACTTACTCTTACGGAGCTCAAAGATCTTAAGCTTTTTCCTCGTCTTTTTGCTAAGGCACCCGGTGGAATATAATCATGTTTATTGGTCTTCAAAGTAGATCCCATTTCAGAGTTTAGGCATTTTGATAGATTCATGTCAACCTAATACAAAAGAGGCAGAGTAATTGTTAGTGAAGATATCTTACTTTTTTGTACCCATTCTGCTATTAAATTAAAGAAATTTACCAAATCTAACGAAAGCATATCAACAATATTTCAATCCCAATTAAAAACAAAGTGATGTGGTTAGCTAAGTTCTCTATAACTTCCTATGTAATGACTTCAAAAGTTAGGCCAGCTAAGAAATTTAAAACAAAATTTTAGGATACCCCATCAAAAATGATATTGTTATTATCAAAATTATTGAGCAATCTTCTAGGTTCATGTCCCCTTACCTAAATTCAATCACAGGCCACAAAGTATAGACATACTATGTGGTTTTACTTAAGTAGATGGTATGCAGATTCAACACGGATAACCAAGTAAAACCTGACTCAAAGAGAAGTCGAGCTAGCTCCTAGATGAATACTCCATTTGAAAATATCATATTTAATAAAGGTGAAAAGTGTAGAGAACCGCCAACATCTATTGGGACTTAATGAGAAAAGCTTAAGCGTGGCACTAATGAATAAAATTTAAATATCTACAGGTAAAGTAAGATAAAGTGACTATTCATAAAAATTTAAATAAAAGAAACCTAAAAGGAAGCCATAGTAAAAAAGTTTTAACAAAAGAAACTTGAAAAAAACATATATATTAACTTCAGAAGAAAATAAAGAATATTACACTACTACAAATAAATACACTTCAAAATAGAAACCAAACATCAAAAAGAGTATTTACAATCCAACTCAACACCATAATATCAAAATGAGAACTTAGAAACCAAATGAATACACAGTGACCAAATAGGATATCCTCTAATGCAAATTATAGAGTGAAACTTGATAAAGCAATAAATTCCATCAATTCCATTAAGTTCTTTGTGTCTTGATAATTACTTCAACCAGTTATCCACATCCAACTTCTTTCTAGATTCTCTGTAGCTGCTCTAAATCGTCCTCATTTTCCCCAACATCAAAAGAATCAAGAGGTTGTACCTTCCGTACAACATGCCAACCTTTATTCGAAAGATCGTTAGCATAAAACACCTGTGATGCTTGGTTGGCCAATACAAAAAGGCTCATCTATTTTCAAAAACTGTTGTCGGTACACTTATGAAGCAATATTCATCTACTTTAATTCCCCTTTCTTGATTATACACATCAAACCATGTACATCGAAACAAAACCACTCTTCTTCCACCGGTTAATTGTAATTCAAGAATCTCAATTAACTCTCCATAGTAATCAATATTTTTATTCTCTTCATCTGTCTCACAAACTACAACCACCCCACAATTTTGAGTCTTCGAACCTTTGTCATGGTATTGCACGTGAAACCTATATCCATTAGTAATGTAGCTTTTGAAACTTTTCACGTATGGAAGAGGACCACGAGACAATGAGAGAAAATCTTTTATTTTCTTACTATGATCATGTTTGTGCAATTTAGCAACCTATCAAAATCAAGTACATAATTTAGCAAATACTATTCACAAATTGATTTGAAAAATAAAATCATTGACTACTTACTTTTATTTTGAACCAACTAACAAATTTTCTATTCCACTAGATATCTGAATTTTTTTAGAGGTATCAACTGGAATTTGTGAAAATTCTCTACAAAGAATTTGAAGTATAACATATCATTTTATGTAAGAAAATATGGAAAAGGTAAAGGTAAATTATTTGAAAGAGTCATTACTTACTCGAGAAATGGTTGAATTTCCTCACAATTCTTAAAAATATAAAAATGTGCCTGCTCAAATTCATGTGCATGAAGACTGCCCGGTGTGCCACCACCCCTTAATATTTTTCCAGGTTGAGAAAAAATTGGTAAACCTCCATCAGATTCAATAGCAACACCATCATAATTCTGTTCACTACGATTAAATTTTTTTTCCATCGAATGCAAATACCTTGAGCATAAGGTCATACATTCGGTTGCTAAATATCCCTCTGCAATAGAGCCTTCTCGGCAAGCCCTATTATGAATAAAACACTTTAAAAGGTACAGTCATCTCTCCACCGGATACATCCATCGATATTGAATAGGTCCAGCAATCTTAGCTTCATGAGCTAAATGAATTGGCAAGTGGACCATGATATCAAAAAATGCAAGAACGAAGACCTTTTCTAACTTGCATAGAGTAATAGGAATTTGGGCTTCAATTTTCTCTATCTCATCTAATCTTAAACATTTTGTCCAAGAATGTTGAAAAATATAGACAACTCAACAAGTGGTTCTAGCACAGATTTATAGAGCATACCACGTATCGCAAGTGATAGTAAATGTTGTAGAATAACATGGAAATCATGACTTTTCAATATTGAAGGTTTGCGATCTTTAAGGTTGACACACTAAGAAATATTTGATGAAAGTCCATCTGGGACCTTTAAACCCGTTAAGAAATTTAAGAAGTCATTCTTCTCTTTAGGAGATAATGTGTAAAATGCAGTTTATATTCATCCCCACTCTTGATCGGATGCAATTCTTTCTTTATGTTCGTTGCTTACAAATCCATCCAAGAACTCAGTGTATCTTTTGTTTTTCCTTTGACATTTAAGATTGTCCCAAAAATATTATCACATATGTTTTTCTCAATGTGCATCACATCAAAATTATGCCGCAACACAAGAGTTTTCCAATATGGAAGATCAAATAAAATACTCGTCTTATTCCAGTTATCACCCCTACTCTGTGATATTTTAATCTTCTTCTTTGGATGCTTTGATAGTGTTGACCCATCTAATTCATCCACTTGATCAAGTATATCATTACCGAATAGCATTTTTTATGGTAATCTCCGCTCCTTAGTTCCATCAAATGAATCTTTATCATTCCGTCATCTGTGATTAATTGGAAGAAAGCGTCTATGGCGCATATAACACTGTTTTTTACCATTTTTAAACCTAATTGAAAGAGTTTCTTTATTGCAACATGGGCAAGCCAATTTTCCTTTGGTACTCCATCCTGACAAATTTTCATATGCTAGAAAGTCATTAATGGTCCACAACAAGGCTGCATGTAACATAAAATTCTGTCCAATTGATGCATCAGAGGTCTCCACTCCAGTTTTTCATAATTCCTTTAATTCCTCTATCAAAGGTTAGAGATAAACATCAATTGCATCTCTGGGACTTTCAGGACCAGGAATAAGCATCGATAAAATAAAATTCTCTTACTTCATGCATAATCAAGGCGGTAAATTATATGAAATGAGTACCATAGGCCAAATGCTATACAGAGTTTTTGAACTTCTAAATGGTTGAAAACCATCACTAGCAAGTCCAAGTCGAACATTACGATGCTCACTAGCAAAATATGGGTGAAGTTCATCAAGTGTCTTCCATGCTACAGAATCAGCAGAATGCCTCATTATTCCATCATCAACTCTTTCATCATAATGTCATCTCATCGAAGAAGATATTTTTTAGGACATAAACAATCTTTGAAGTCTTGTCTTTAGAGGAAAATAACGTAAAATCTTGCATGGTATCTTTTTACCACGTTTACATTTTATTTCTCCATTACGTTTATCCTCTTTCTATCTAGATGCGCCACAAACTTTGCATGATTCAAGACTCTTATCATCCTTCCAATATAACATGCAATTATTCTTACATGCATCTATATTTTTGTAAGAAAGCCCAAGGTGCCGAACAATCTTTTTTGCCTCATAATATGAATCTGGCATGTTTGATCCATCAAGTAATAAATCTTCCTTCAGCATCTTCAACAACATTATAAATGACGCATTACTCCAGTGACCAATACTTTTAATATGAAGCAATTTAACCAAAATATAAATTTTATAAGCTTTTGAACCTTCATACAATGGTTACTCAAAATCATTTAAGAGACTGTAGAATCTCTTTGCTTCAAGATTTGGTTCCTCCTCAACAAAATCATCACCACTATTGTTCATATTGTCTCCATTGAAAGTGGGGTATAAGTTTTTTAAAATATCATGTATTTCATCCTCATCATCATCATTTTCAAAGTCATTGTCGTCTATAAATTCAGAGTCTGATTGTGGCTCACCTAACCTCTCACCATGATGACACCAAAAAGTATAACTATGGATTATTCCATACACTAATAAATGTGAACTAACCATCTCACAACTTCTTGAAGATCCATTACAACATTTGATACATGGACAACGTGTTTCTTGTGTTTTTTTTCAATTTTGTAAAAGTATAATTCAAAAAATTCTCAACCCCAAGTATGTAAGCATTATCAAGTCGATCATGAATTAGTTGCATCCATTCCTTATTAAGTGCCATAATCTTAAATCGGGAAAAATATATAAGAAATATATCAGTATAACAACCAATAGGAGTAACAACTAAATATTAATTTTGAGTCATACAGCATGCATAATAGATAGATGATATTAGCAAATACAGGAATATCATAAACTTAAAATCACAAGATCAACTCAATGTATGAAACATAATGAATAACTCAAGAAATTAGAATTATTAGATTTACCACTTAATGTTACACATGTGAAGTCACATACAATTAACCTTTTAGTCCTAAAGGATTACATTGTATTCATCTCCTCAAAAATCTTTCATCTCTCTTTTTAACTTTTAGAATGCATCATCATACTCCAAGCATCTCTTGAAATACTCCAAATTAGATTTAGGTCACGAAAGTTACACCAAAGAAACAAAACAATTGAGCATCAATATTACCTAGCACATAAAATAAGGCACACAGTTGCACATAGCAATTTGCAGCAAATAGATTTTTCTCATGTTAAGTTCACATAGCTAACCTACCTTAGCTCATACATAGTTCATGAAACATAGGTGATAGAATTTAGAAGTACCATTTATCATTTTTCTATAAGTGATCACATACAAGCCTCTTTCATGTGTCATAACCAAAACTGGAGTTACCTTGGAAAACTTGTAGCAAATAACTTTTAGCTACTGGAGTTAACTTGGAAAATCTGTAGCTCTTTTTTCAAGTCTCAAGTGTTTTTGGTTTCTATATATTGGCTTGTTCACTATATTTTTAGAAACAAGTTTAATAGTCAATTCTTAAATTATCCAAGCATGGTTTATAAGAGTATTTTCTTTATAACTTTGTCTTAAAGTATGTGCTCTATGTGATTAAAAATTGTCACAACGTCACACCCCTGGGTGATGTACATTCTTCACCAATAATCAAGAATAGTACATATCACCAAATATCCATTCTTGTTCCTTACAGTTTCTATTTATAGTAATGTAATATATTCTACAAAGAGAAATAAAATCTATAAAAAGTTTGAATGAAAATACAGTTTTCTACAACTGAAATGACTTACCTTATCTTTTTTATTTTTTGGCAACACGCCCTCTAACGGATATATTTCTCTACCCACTTCACTATAATCACGATAGCTTGACCCCATGTACGAGTAAAGTCTTATAGACGGTAAAATGATTATAGATGAAATTATTATTGCCACCTCTAAAGGCCTTTTTAATTGACGCCAAAGACCTTTTTTAGTAGTGCTCATACATGATTTAATTGCAAGTTTCAGTAATGATAAATGAGGAGGAAAAAGTACAACTTATAAACTAAAATGATTGAATATGGGCACATGAAGAAAAAATGTGAAAAATTAGAAGGATAGAGGGGAAGAGCATAGATGAGAATGTGTAGGAACACAACTGCTTAATTCATGCATAGAACCTATTGAACTCTATTGAACTACTTAGGAAAAAGAACCTATTAAATTTTTATTTATTTAATTTTTCTTTTATATGTTTTTGGGAATTTTCCAAAAGAGAGCTTTAGCAATAGATAAAAAACTTACTTAAAGGGATTCTAAAATAGGTACTTGCAATAGAGCAAGGGTGCTAAGGGTAATTGTTCTTGTTTTTTATAAGCTATCAGGACCTTATATTTCCAGCATTAAAACTCAAAATGTACAAGATTTTGCCAAGTGCTTGGGATGTAATATAGGAACTTCCTAACTACATACTCTTGGGCCTTCAATTGGGTGCAAAAACCAAATACCAAAGCATTTGGCCAGGAGTAATAGAGAATATTGAGAAAAAAGCTTTGGTTGAAAGAACCAATACCTGTCCATTGGTGGGAGAATATATTTAATAAAGAACCTTTAATATTCTTTGCCAACTTAGATGATGTCTCTGTTTCCCATGCCGAAAAAGGTGGGGAGAGAGAATATTAGACAAGCTAAGGAGAGATTTTCTATGTGAAGGAAACAAGGAAAAGAGGTTCTTTCATCAGGTAAAGTGGAAAACTGTTGCTGGAAATAAGAAAGAGGAAGGGTATGGGTATAGGAAATTTAAATAATAATACTTGTTGTTTGTGGAAGAATATAAGAAGCTTTTCGGAGGAGTACGAAAAACCCATACAGTTAAAGCTATAGGATGGAAAAGAATACTTTTCTGGTAAGATACATGCTCCTGATCTCTCCAGTTTTACAGAAAACAGCAAGGCAACAATAGAGCAATGTAGAAGTAATCAAGGTTCGGTAGTGAAATTTATAAGGAATTCTACTGATTGGGAAGTGGAGAATATATATGGCTAAGCTTCTTCAAGACCAACTACTGGGTATCAGCCTATCAAAGCTAACTCTCATTTGAAAATTGCAAGACAGTGGAAAATTCTGTGAATTCAGCATGTAAGAGCTTGAACACTTTTGGTAATAGGGATATTGTATTGACGTAATAGGTGTTATGGTAAAACAATGCCCCGTTTAATGTACAATGCTTCATTCTACTGCTGCACAAAACCTATTCAATCCTAGTATAACCTGAAGAGGAGGTTTACACTTGTGTAATTAATGTCATCTATGTGAATAAGGAATTGAAGATGTAAATCATCATCTTCTTCACTATCCCGTGTCATTACAATTATGGAATATGCTTTTTTTTGTATCTTTGGTGGTCTATTTGGAGATGGACAGAATCAAATGTGCCTTTGGAAATATATTTTGATGGTGTATCAACTCCCATTCACTCTATGCATTTTAAATCTATTTAGTTGGCATAATCCTACCCATGTAAGCTCCCAAGAGAGCCTTTTAGATTTTATCATCTCCCTATCCTTTTAACCTACAAAACTCTCTGTATGGAGTTGATCTATTTTTCCTAGCATCATATATGTCCGGTTATCTGCATCCACTGGATGACATTAATGAAAAGATCTTGAAGTCGAATAGGAGCAAGTTACAAGAAATTTAAAAAAAATAGGTACTTGCAGTAGTTAAAACTCAATTCACCTCATTAAACAATTATTGGAAATTATCAAATTAACATTTCAAATAATAATTTGGCTACGTAACATAAATAATCACATTAGGGCATACAACTAAGAAGAACATATGCCCACTGCACAGATGGTAAAACAGGGGAAAAAACCTAGATGAAATTGGACAAATGAGGGGTTTCAAAAAACAGATTCAAAGTTACAAGAACATCGACTTACCTTGAATTAAAGGAAATCCGAGAATGTGAGGGATGATATCAGCCGCAACAAACTTGTAAAGAACATCTGAAGCAAAGGTTGATTTTTTTTAAAATTAGTAGGAGTGTATTCTGTGATGAACAAAGAGACACACTAATTTCCATTTAAATAAGATTTTGGAGGAGAGACGTACGGTTGTTTACTTCCACAAACCTAGAAATGGAGGAGCTAGGTGTCATTATTTTGCAGATTTTTCTAACAAAATAGAAACAGAAATAGAGAATGATGCTGGAGGAGAGACTTACGCTTATTTACTTCAATAAATTACCTGGAATTGGAGAGCATTTCTGCAGATTTTTCTCACAAAATTGAAACAGATAGGGGTATAGCTGGGTGGTGGAGACTCGATGTGGAGAGTTCTAATTTTACGGGTGGGTGGTGAGACAGACATGTCCTTGACCAAATAAGGAGGGAAATTAAATAAGTAGACACTTTTATTTATTATTAACAACCGGATATTAAATCTTTTAGCATCCATATATTATTTCCTCATTAATGTTAAACTAATTTTTTGGTTTTGATGACCGGAAAATTATTTCTTCTCTGTAAATACACTTTTAACAACCGAATTTATATCCCTTTGTTAAGTGTTGGTCGTTAAAAATTAAATTTCTTGTAGTGTGGGCAGAGCCATCCAAAGCCTTGCCAGGGCTAAGGGCACTACCATGACATCGATATCAAGCTAAAGGCCCCTCGAGGGCAGGGAAAGCTCACAAGGGAGGTCTCAAATCTGAACATACCTACGTTGGCACGTAGCTTTGAGGCACAGAGTTGACTGAACCCTTAGCTTACTCGGTGCTAGACACTACTCCCAAAAACATGCATATGCTCTCCATCATTTTTCAATGAAGCTAAATCATCATCTTGTGACGAAGCTGAATCATAATCATACATGCATAATCTCATAACATATCATAAGGAGCCTTGGCTCAACCATACCACAAGATGAAAAGTGGGAGTCTAGACTCCAAAATCATGTAGTAAGTTGATAAGATAAAATTTAAGTAAATCATGAAATATACTTGATCATATGGGTTTGCCCAAAATTATACATTCTTTGAGATAGTCAAAATCATGAATATAGATATGGGTAATTCGATTTATCATGTACATCTCATCATACTTGAATGCACAGATCATAATCTCAACATTTCATGAACTTGCATAATTGGGCATTATAATTGTAAGACTTTGAAATAATCAATTTTTAATTTGAAAACATTATAAAATATGCTCATAAATCTTGAAACAACATTAGAAACGTGAACAGAATTTACCCATGATATATACTTAGAGAATTCATAAGTTGGGTTAAAACTCCATAGATTCATCAACTTAGAATCACATGAATTTAGGAGAGGATTTGGGTATGGGAGTGAAGGAATACTCTCATTCATAACCCCACATATCTGGATAATTTGAATTTCACCACCCCTCTTGAGAATCCAAGTGAATTGAGGTAGAACCTAGAGAATCTTCTAGTTTGATCTTCAATAGGCTCCTTGATCTTGCATGCATGGAATGGGGAGGTTTAGGATAGGCTAAGCCATGTTTTGTTTAAGCTCAAAGTTCCCTCCAGGCTCCAGTTTACGGATAC
>JACEIK010001392.1:0-21452 GCA_018107945.1 Datura stramonium
TGAAAAAAGATTTAAAGTTATACTAAATTGGAAAAGAGAAAATCTGTACAAAATTGAATTATAATGTCGGAAAATTGTCACGCCCCACCTTGGGAGGCATGATTGGCACCTGGTGCCCTACTGGGATCTGACTGGGCTGACTGAGCCTAAGCACTCCTGGTGCAGGGTAATACTAACTCTGAAATCAAGAAACTAATGGGCTATATCTCGGTTGTAAACACATCCCCCGACCGACAAAGCCTTATAGCCACCTGTCACAAGAAAACAGCTAATCAAAAACACATAACAACAGGGAGTCCTATGCATGGAGACAAGGACACCATGATGTATAGTTAAGACTGAAACTTAAATCCGGTGCTAAACTAAGATAAAGCTGATGAGGCCGATAACTATCAGCTACACAGGGACCCACGCGGCCAACATACAAGATAAAACACATACGGACCCCACACGGCCAACAACAGCTAACCACAGGGAAATAGAGACAATCTGCAAGCCTCTAGGAGTAATATGATGGTCGAGACAGGGCCCCGACCTACTCATAAATTGTATAATCAAAAGAACTACCTTTTATCTACAAGCTCCGAAAGAAAGGAGCTGACACTTCTGCTAATTCTTGATAGAGGCAAAGAGGGATCTTCTCCTCATCTATCCATACCTGTAGGAAAGTAATGCAGCGCCCCAAAAGGGAATCAGTACAAAATGTACCGAGTATGTAAGGCCATAACTGCAAATTACTGAATATAAAAGATAGAACTGAAAATGACTGAAAGAAAAGGGATAGGAGTCATACCTGAGTCGATGGATTCTCTATTATCTAGTCTATCAATAACTAAAGCAAACAAGAACCTTACCTGGCGCCCATAAGCTGGAAGGTACAACTAGCACAGAACAACCCACCTGGGGGCCCCATAAGCCCTAGTGAGTACACTTCAATCTATATACCCCTAACAAGGTCATGATGGGTCAACTGGTAACTATAGCCGTCCTACCAGTCCCCTAGGTCTGCAGCTGAGCCCGCTCAGCCCCTGACTGTAGCTGCGTCTGAGTCTAGTGGACTCCTGATATCTGCACACCGGGCACCAGGCTCGTCGGGGGTGTGGTGCCGATACGACGTATATATAATGGTCCAGCCATGGAATGGACTGTATGAGGACTTGGGACCCCATCTTCATCCCTCGTGGATGGCATGCCGCTCTTTCTGGAGCAACGTCATCTCGCCCCTGGCGGGCGTCGACACAGCTAGTAACCCTGGGGTTGGTCATGGAGGGCTATGTAGGCAAATCAAACCCCAACTAACATAAAATACTGGTCTCAGCTAATAACAACAACTATTTGTGATTAACGTACTTTTGATTGTCTTACCATAATTTAAACTGAATTATAATGCTATAGGAACTAACTTGCCGAAGGAAACTTCCTTAACATACCTCAATCGCCGATTTCTGATTAGCTGACAAGTTCCAATTCGTATTTAACTGCTCTTCCAATTGGAAGTGTGTTACTTGGAGAATAGGGCTGGTTTTAATACTAAATTCAGTGAAAAGGAAAACTTTATATATTAATATTAACTATATTTTAACTTAACGGAACACGGTCGAAAACTCGTTATTTCTCGAAAGTCTAAAAGGGAGAAATGCTTACTTGAAGCCTGTGATCATATAGAAATTAGTTTGGCGCAATTTTGACAACTTTGGCTGGCAGGACGACGATTCGCCGGGAAATTTCATAAAAATAACTCTGTAGCAATGCTCTTTGCAGTCTTAAACTTCAATACCCGAAGTTAATTTGAATTTAATCAGGTGAAAATTTAATGATTCTCTTCGTTTTCTCTCAAGCTGGCCGTGGGTTGATTGAGAAATGAACTTAAAAATATCAAAGATGGGCTTTATATAGGAGGGCAGGGCACCACGGGGGTGCCTCGCGTCGACCATCGCGGCAACCTTGGTGTCGCGCCGCGCCTAGCATCGCGCCAAACTGCTGGCGCGTCGCGCTGGCCCTGTGCGGCCTGGCCTCGCTCGACCCGACTTCCGAGGCTTCTTCCCATGCGTCGTACTCTCTTTAACTATTTCAAATCCACGCATACACCTACTATTCGTTAAATTTCACGGGGTGTAACTTCCTCCCCACCTTAGGAACATTCGTCCTCGAATGTCAACTTGATTTACAGGGGTTTATCTCCTTAAAGGCTATGATTCTGGAAAAATTTTGGCAGATTCTCCCCTGTAATATGGACTATCTGAAAATCCTGAAATGCAAAAAAGTCCAACACAGACATCTCATGTAATACTATAACAAGTATCTCACAATAAGTCTGGAGTCAACTGAGCAATATATATAACACAAATCATGAAACAACAATTGAGTTGATAGCTCACCTTAACTGTGTAATCAGGAGTAGGCCTGGAACAAATGTAGATATTTGGATCTCATATCATCCTCAGCTTCCCAAGTCATTTCTTCCCTATTTTTGTTTCTCCACAATACCTTAACAGAAGCAACATCTTTAGTCCTCAACCTGTGAACCTGCCGATCCAATATAGCTACTGGAATCTCTTCATAAGCTAACTCTTCAGTGATTTGGACATCCCTAACAGGCAATTCGGGAGGGATCTCCTATGCACTTGTGTAGCATCGACACATGGAAGTCTGGGTGAAATATTCTAATTATGAAGGCAGATCTAGCTCATATGCCACTTGGCCTACTCTCTATATGATTCGATACGGTCCAATAAACCTTGGGCTAAGCTTTCCCTTCTTACCAAATCTCATCACGCCCTTTATCGGCGAAATCTTCAGGAATACCAAGTCACCTACATCAACTCTAAGTTCCTCCGATGCACATCAACATAGGACTTCTGGCGGCTCTGAGCTGTTAACATGCGTTCTTTGATAAGTTTTACCTTCTCTTCTAACTGATGAATAATATCTGGCCCAATCAATCATGATTCTCCTACCTCGAACCAACCAACTGGGGATCTGCACTTCCTTCCATATAAAGCTTCATAAGGCGCCATTTGAATTGCTGAACGGTAAATGTTGTTGTACGCGAATTCAATAAGTGGCAAGTGCTCATCCCAGTTTCCTCTGAAGTCTAACACGCATGCCTGTAGCATATCTTCAAGCATCTGAATTATGCATTCTGCTTGCCCATCTATCTGAGTATGGAAGGCGGTACTCATATTAACTTGTGTCCCCAGACCTTTCTGGAAGGATTGACAAAATTTAGCTGTGAAATGTTCCCCTCTGTTAGAAATAATTGATACTGGAACACCATGCAATCGTACTATTTCTCTGATATACAATTCAGCATAGTCCTTGGCTAAGAAGGTAGCCTTCACCGGAAGGAAATGAGCTGACTTCGTAAACCTATCAACGATGACCCAGATAGAATCAAATTTACGCCTAGTACGGGGTAACCCTGTCACAAAGTCCATATAATCACCTCCCATTTCCACATAGGCAATGCTATTTCTTGTGTCGATCCACCGGGTTTTTGACGTTCAGCCTTCATCTGCTGGCAGTTAGGACATTGTGCCACAAATTCTTCTACCTCCTTTTTCATCCCTGGCCACCAATAAATTTCTTTTATGTCATGGTACATCTTCTTTGAACCTGGATGAAGAGAATATCGGGAATAATGTACCTTGCTCATAATCTGCTGGCGAAGTCCTGCCGCATCCGGCACACAAAGGTGGACCCTATACCTCAAAACTCCATCTCCAGTTACCTTGAGATCTGCTACTTCCCCTAGCTGAGCTTTACTCCAGAGTTGAACTAGGTTAGGATCTTCATACTGCCGCTCTTTCACTTCAACAACCAATGATGACATTGTAGTACTCTAGATCACCGCCCCACTGTCTCCTGAATCTACTATACAGACGGCCAGATTCGCTAACTAATGTAATTCTCGAGCTAGTTCCCACTATTCTGGCCTCAAGTATGCTAAACTCCCCATAGATTTGCGACTGAGGGCATCTGCTACAACATTGTCTTTTCCTAGATGATACAAAATATTTACATCATAGTCTTTCAATAATTCTAACCAGCGGCGCTGCCTTAGATTTAACTCTTTCTGTGTGAAGATATACTTGAGGCTCTTATGGTCAGTTGGAGTTGTCGACCTAGGCCATGTTTTTACCACCTCAATCTTCTGGAAATCTACCTGGATACCAGCTTCTGATACAACATGACCCAGAAAGGCCACTGAACTTATCTAAAACTCACACTTGGAAAATTTTGCATATAACTGACGATCTCTGAGAATCTAGAGCAATGTTCGTAAATGATCTCGATGTTCTGCTTCTGAGCGGGAATGAACCAGAAATCATCAATAAATACTATCAAAAATAGGTCCAAATACGACCTGAAAATACTGTTCATCAAGTCCATGAACACTGCTGGAGCATTCGTCAACCCGAAGGACATGACTAAAAATTCAAAGTGGCCATATCTGGTCCTGAAAACGGTTTTTGGAATATGTCCCTCCTGAACTCAAATCTGATGATACCCAGATCTTAAATCAATCTTGAAAAAACACTTCGCCCTTGTAATTGGTTGAACAAATCATCTATTCTGGGAAGTGGATACTTATTCTTGATAGTGACTTTATTCAGCTGCCGGTAATCTATACAAATAGGGAGGGATCCATCCTTCTTTCTCACAAACAGAACTGGTGCACCCCTCAGTGAAGTACTCAGCCTGATAAATCCCTTATCTAGCAAATCTTTAAACTGCTCCTTTAATTCTCTGAGCTCAGTAGGACCCATCTGATACGGAGGAATAGATATAGGTTGTGTACCCGGTAATAAGTCAATTGCAAAGACGATTTCCCGTTCTGGGGGAATACCAAGAAGTTCATATGGGAATAAATCTGGAAATTCATTAAACACTGGAATAGACGGAAGAGTCAGAGATTCTTCTTGGACATCCTGAACCCTGATAATATGATAAATACATCCCTTTGCTATCAATTTTCTCGCCCGAAGATAGGAAATAAACCTACCTTTCGGCGTAGCCGCACTACCTTTCCACTCCCATACTGCCTCCCCAGGAAAGTGGAATCGGACAGTCTTGGTCCAGCATTCTACATTGGCATAACATGGAGCTAGCCAATCCATACCCATAATTGCATCAAAATCAAACATCTCTAATTCTACCAAATCTGCTAAAGTCTGGCGACCAACGACCTCTACTGTGCACCCTCGGTAGACCCTCTTAGCTATAATGGAATCACCAATGAGGATAGACACTGAAAAAGGTCGCCAAAGCAATTTCAGCGTGATACCGAACTTCCGAGCCACTAACTATGTAACATAATATAAAGTGGAGCTTGGGTCTATCAAAGCATATACGGAATAAGAGAAAATGTCCAGCATACTCGTCACAATATCCAGCGACGACTCTAACTCCTATCGCCCCAGTAAAGCATATATGCGATCTAGACTGATACCTGAACTGGAGGCCCCTGATCTGCCTCGGCCTATGCCGGCTGGAGTTGAGGGCCTGCGCCCTGCTGAAGGGGCTGGGGCACATGACCCCACTAAAGATCTATCCTGTCGATCTCGATCAGCTTGACCTCTAGACGGACAGCCCCTCATCCGATGACCCTCTTGTCCACATGCATAACATGTCGTGGAACCATACCTTCATGCCCTAGAATAATGTCGGCTGCAAATAGGGCAAGGTGGTACAGTAAGTCTGCTCTGCTCCGACCCCCTCTACTGCTGTAATCCTGCTGACCGTGAGCTCTTACCGGGCTTTGGCTGTCCCCGACGACCAAACCTGCTCCCCTACTACTATTGTGGAGGTGGGGTCTGGGTGGCCTGTCTGATAATCGTGGTCTGGGTCCACCTTGGGACTCTATCTGCATATCATTGGGTCTAGTCCTGCGGCGTTGCTCCTGACTTGCCCTCTCTATCCCTCGTTGCCGCTGCCGGATCCCCTAAATATTATGGGAAAATGCCTAAACACGAGCAATATCCATGTCCTCTCGCAAGGTAGTTGTGATACAGGTCTCCATGTATTCTGGATTTAGTACCATAATGAACCGGTGCACCCTGACTGGCATAGTATCTACAAAAGCCAGTGCATATCGGGCCAAGGAATCAAATCTCGTAGCATATTCTCAAACATTCATCGAACCCTGCTCCAAATGCAAAAATTTATCTACACTGGCCTGGCGGATCTCCCGTGGCAAATAATGATCTAGAAAGGCTTTTGAGAAACTGGGCCAAGTCGGAGGGGGAACATCTCTGCCTCGGGACCTTTCCCAACTTTCGTATCATAGTACCACAATGTCCCGCAACTGAAATACGACTAATTCCCATGATTCTTTAGGGGTGGCATGCATTATCCTGAAAATTCGCTGCAACTGGTCCAGAAAATCCTGAGGGTCCTCATCCCGGTCTGTCCCTGTGAATTGCGGGGGACTTAGTGCAAGGAACTCTCGGGCCCTCGATCTACCAGGCCCTCCTGAGGATTCTGCAACTACCGGCACCACGGGCTGACGCTGTGCGGCCATCATCTGGGCTATCATAACAACAACACTCCTAACCTCCTAATCGGATGGTATTCGTATAGGTACTGCTGGAGGGGGTGCCGACAAATTTGCCGCTCCGAGCAGCTCCTGGCATGGTGGAGAATGCTGGGGAGATCGAGATGAAACCTCCCTGTCGCCCTCAGATCGGGCTGTCTATGACTGGGGCACCCTGCTAGTGCCCTCTCCTACTGCCACGCCCAATTCCTTGCCGGTCGCGATCAGTCGTGGGTCTGACATTTTTCTGTAAAAGGGAAGAAGATCAAAATAAACTTAGGGACCCATCTCTACAAAACACAGCTCTATAGCACGACTGGAAAAGGAAAAAAAGTAACTATCCCATCATGCTTCGCAGCCTCCTGCCTATAGAATGTGGTGCACAACACATCCATAGACAAGACTCTACTTAGCACAGCTTGCAGACTCCCTGGGATACGACCTGCTCTGATACCAAGTTTGTCACACCCCACCTTGGGAGGCATGACTGGCACCTGGTGCCCTACTGGGATCTGACTGAGCTGAATGAGCCTAAGCACTCCTAGTGCAAGGCTAATACTAACTCTGAAATCAAGAAAATAACGGGCTATATCTCGGCTGTAAACACAGCCCCCGGCCGACAAGGCCTTATAGCCACCTGTCACAAGAAAACAGCTAACTAGAAACACATAGCAACAGGGAGTCCTATGCGGGCCGACAAGGTCACTATGATGTGTAGTTATGACTGAAACTTAAATTTGGTGCTAAACTAAGTTATAGACGACGAGGCCGCTAACTATTAGCTACATAGGGCCCCACGCGACCAACATACAAGATAAAACACATACGGGCCCCACACGGACAACAACAGCTAACCATAGGGAAATAGAAATAATTTGCAATCTTTAGGAGTAATATGATGGTCGGGACAGGGCCCCGACCTACCCATAAACTATACAATCAAAAGAACAACATTTTATCTACAAGCTCCGGAAGAAAGGAGCCGACTCTTCTGCTAATTCTGACTGGAGGCTAAGAGGGATCTGCTCCTCGTCTATCCGTACCTGCAGGCAAGTAATGTAACGCCCCAAAGGGCGTCAATACAACATGTACCGAGTATGTAAGGCCATAACTGCAAATGACTGAATATAAAAGATAGAACTGAAAATGACCGAAAGAAAAGGGATAGGAGTCATACCTGAGTAGCTGGATTCTCTATTATCTAGTCTATCAATAACTAAAGCAAACAAGAACCTTACCTGGCCCCTATAAGCCGGAAGGTACAACCAGCACAGAACAACCCACCTGGGCCCCCCATAAGCCCTAGTGATTACACTTTAATCTATATACCCCTAACAAGGTCATGATGGGTCAACTGGTAACTATAGCCGTCCTACCAGTCCCCTGGGTCTGCAACTAAGCCCGCTCGGCCCCTGACTATAGCTGTGTCTGAGTCCAGTGGACTACTGATATCTCCACCCCGGGCACCAGGCTCGTCGGGGGTGTGGTGCCGATACGGCGTATATATAATGGTACAGCCACGGAATGGACCGTATGAGGACCTGGGACCCCATCTTCGTCCCTCGCAGATGGCGTGCCGCTCTTTCTGGAGCGACGTCATCTCGCCCCTGGCGGGCGTCGACACAGCTAGTAACCCTGGGGTTGGTCATGGAGGGCTATGTAGGCAAATCAAACCCCAACTAACGTAAAATACTGGCCTCATCTAATAAAAACAACTATTTGTGATTAACGTACTTCTGATTGTCTTATCGGGATTTAAACTGAATTATAATGCTATAGGAACTAACTTGCCAAAGGAAACTACCTTAACATACCTCAATAGCTGATTTTGGATTAGCTGGCAAGTTCCAATTCGTATTTAACCCCTCTTCCCAATTGGAAGCGTGTTACTGGGAGAACAGGGCCGGTTTTAATACTAAATTCGGCAAAAAGGAAAACTTTATATATAAATATTAACTATATTTCAACTTAATGGAACACGGTCAAAAACTCATTATTTCTCTAAAGTCTAGAAGGGAGAAATGCTTACTTGAAGCCTGTGATCGTATAGAAATTAGTTTGGCGCAATTCTGACAACTTTGGCTCCGTGGGACGACGATTCACCGGGAAATTTCATAAAAATAACTCCGTAGCAATGCTCCCTATAGCCTTAAACTTCAATACCCGAAGTTAATTTGAATTCGGGAAGCATTTCGTAGCGTAATCGGGTGAAAATTTATTGATTCTCTCCGTTTTCTCTCAAGCTGGCCGTGGGTTGATTGAGAAATGAACTTAAAAATATTAAAGATGGGCTTTATATAGGAGGGCAGGGCACCAAGGGGGCGCCTCGCACCGATCATCGCGGCAACCTTGGTTTCGCGCCGCACCTGGCATCGCGCCAAACTGCTGGCGCGCTGCGCTGGCTGGTGCTCTGCTGGATGGAGCGTCGCGCTGGCCCTGTGCGGCCTGGCCTCGCTTGACCCAACTTCCGAGGCTTCTTCACACGTGTCGTACTCTCTTTAACTATTTCAAATTCATGCGTACGCCTACTATTCGTTAAATTTCACAGGGTGTAACAAAACTATTTTAATTTTCATTTTGAAAAAAATCTTAAAAGATATACTAGATCATATTACAATATCACAAAATAGGATACAAAATTAAAAATGGTCCCTTATATTTGATATATATTAAAAACAATCACTTAAATATACTCATGAGCAATTTAATCATTCAAGTTGGAAAAAATTGAGTATTTTTTCTCATTGTTCAAATATTTTAATGACTGTTTATTAGCAAAAACTTGTATATAAAAATATCTGATTGTGAACATTTGCAATTATTGTTGTAAATTAATTTGAAATAAGCCTCAAATCTTGAATCTGTCTCTAGTCATGAGGTAAAGAAGTTCCAACCAACATGTTCTTGGGTGATTATGTGGTCTTGCATGACAGATATGGATTGATACGGAGGAAAGCATATGCAGTAGAAGCAAGTTTGTGAAGAAGGTAAGTGATCATAAGGCTTTGATTGTTGTAGATATAAAGTCTAGAATCCAAACTAAAAAAACCTTCTAGAGGCAGAGACTTAATTGAAGTCCCGAAGAAAAGGAGAACCTTCTTTGGGAAAACACTTAGTTATCATCTTTAATTCAACAATCAAAATTGTTGAATGTATAGGATTATCATTCACTGTTTTGAGCTTGTATTTTTTTTCATCATGTTCTCTTTTATATCATACGCACATATTTTTTTAAAAATAACAATAACCCTTTTCAAAGTTTGTATTAATAACATGTAATACACGTGCAAAACACGTGCTCAACAACTATACGATCATTAAAATTTATTGTCACGTGTATACTTTTAAAGATATTATTAGCGCCAATATAAGATTTTGGTTATTAATTGTTGTCATACTTCATTTGTAAGAGTGGTCTTCTCTAACTTTCTACTTTTAAAAAAAACTCTTTCACATTCAGCTCAATATAATTTTTAGTACATTTTTATTTTATGATGATATTATATATAAAATCATATTAGTTATTACCACGTCCAAACTTACCCCCTAGACGTGACTGGCACCCAACACATACACCAACCAGGCGAATTGAATTTTCATATCTTAATCCTTAATTCACTATATTCGATATAACCAGATAAGTACCCAACAATATGATAATTAGTTACAAAATAACTAGTTTCTGCAACATTAATTTTAATTATTTCCAGACCCCACACTACACCATGGAGCATCTAAGAGAAATTTCAAAAAAAGAAGAGAATAAATAAATGATGAAGACTCTTTAAGAGCTCCCACGAACAATGCAGCGGCTCATCTCAATAACTGGATCAATTATAGCGAACTCGTTGGCTAATTGCCTCATCATCACCAATAGTATCTGCATGGACATGCATGTAAGGAGTGGGTTATACGTAAATATAACCCAGTAAGATCCTCGACCCACCACTTCAATGGAACTAGTGTTAGAAAATACAACAACAACGAGCACAAAAATAATATGCCCAAAAATATGTTTCATAATGTAATACTCCATAAAGTCCAAACAAATGTACAACAAGGTCACTATATATCTCAACACAATTCACACTCAGGAGAGTCAGGACTTTTCATAAGACAGTGAAAGAGATCAATCTAACACCTCGACTAGTCCTCGACAACATATATAATGCCCAGAAGTATACTATGGCAACAAGTACAAGGACCCTAACATATTGAGGCAGCACATGTATGCCCCTAGTACAAGGCCCAACTAGGGCAAAACTTTTTACATTCCTCATAATTTCTCAATGTTTTCACCATAAAAATTCACTTATAATTACATAATAAACTTAAATTAATTATTAGAATCATTACCTTGATACTTTGAATCGAAAATCCTTAATTTTCTCTCCTCTTTTTTTCTCTTTTTTCTCCCTTTCTTTTCTTTTCTCGTATGTGTTTCTTTTTTTCCTGTTATTGCACTTGTTTTTTGGTTCTGCCAACATCACTGGCTCTTTCTTTTAATTAGGCTTTTCATATCTTTTTTTTGGTAAAATTACCAAATAGTCGTTAAAAAATATGGGTATTAGAGTTATACCATTTAAATATTTGTACATGTACATGAAAAACACGTACAATGCACGTGTCTAAACACTAGTACATACTGGTAAAATTACCAAATAGTCGTTAAAAAATATGGGTATTAGAGTTATACCATTTAAATATTTGTACATGCATACGAAAACACGCATACGCACGCGGTCTAAACACTCAGTACATACATACACACACACACACACACACACATATATATATATATATATATATATATATATATATATATATATATATATATTTAAAGTTATACTAAATCGAAAAGAGAAAATCTGTACTATATTGAATTATAATGTCGGGAAACTATTTTAATTTTCTTTTTGAAAAATCATAAAGATATACTAGATCAAGTTACAATATTGAAAATAAGGAAAAAATTAAAATGGTCCCATGTTAAAAAAATTACTTAAATATACTAATGAGTAATTTAGTCATTCAATTTGGTTAATATAGAGTAATTTTTCTCATTGATCAAATATTTAAACAATGGTTTATTTAAAAAATTAGTATCTAAAAATATTTGATTATGAAAGCATGCAATTATTGTTGTATATTAATTTTAAATAAGCTTCCAATCTTGAATCTTCCTCTAGTCATGAGGTACAGAAGTTCCAACCAACATGTTCTTGGGTAATTATGTGATTTTGCATGATAGACATGGATTGACACGGAAGAAAGCATATGCGGTAGAAGCAAGTTTGTGATGAAGGTAAGTGATCGTAAGACTTTGATTGTTGTAGATGAAAAGTATAGAATCAAAACAAACAAAACCTTCTAGAGGAAGAGACTTAATTGAAGTCCAGAAAAAAAGGAGCACCTTCTTTTGAAAAATATTTAGTTATCATCTTTAATTCGTCAATCAAAACTGTTGCATATGTAGGTTATCATTCACTGTTTTGAGCTTGTATTTTCTTTTCATCATGTTCTCTTTTATATCGTACGCACATATGTCTTTTAAAATAACAATTCCCCTTTTCAAAGTTTGTATTAATAGCATGAAATATATATGTGGGTGGTTAAAGACCACCGATTCTACCAAGCACACGCTTTTCCAAACACATGGACCAGACATACAAAATGAAATTTTAAAATAAGTTTGAAAAGCAAGCACCAAAGCTTAAAGTTTCACTTACCTCGAATTCACAACTTAAGCACTCTTTTCAATAAATTAGAACTTTATTCTCAGGTTTCCGGATCACCTCAACCTATACAGAAATGAGTTTAGAATGGTCAAAAATCCTTCAACAAATATTTTCTAAACTTTTAACACACTTCGAACTCACTGTCAAAGGGTTGACCTAAAAAGCCAACTCTGGTCAATGAGGCAGGATTTATGAACCATGACCACGAACAGATTCTCCTCGATGAAAGGATTCCAAAACACTATTCAAAACCGAATTTTTATAATGTTTGGCCTTTCAAATCAATTATTTAGGTTGGAGAATCCTAGGGCTAAACTTTTTAAATTCCTCATAATTTCTTGATGTTCTTACCATAAAAATTCACTCATAATCACATAAAAAACTTTAATAAATCTTTAGAATCATTATCTTGATACTTTAGATCGAAAATTCTTATTTTTCTCTCCTCTTTTCTTCTCTTTTTCTCCCTTTATTTTCTTTTCTCGTCTGTGTTTCTTTTTTTTCCTGCTATTGCACTTATTTTTTTGGTTCTGCCAGCATCGCTGGCTCTTTCTTTTGTTTGGGCTTTGCATTATTTTTTGTATAATTACCTAATAATCCTTAAAAAATATGGGTTATTAGAGTTATACCATTTTAAATATTTGTACAAGTTAACATGAAATCACGTACAATGCACGTGTCCAAAAACTAGAATAAATATAAATACACAAACACACACACACACTCACACTTTTAGATCCCGCCCTAAAACTCCCATTCCCCTAGAGTTCCCAAGTGATTCTCATTCTAACTGCAGCCTTCTTAAGACGCAAGAATCTCATGGTAGTATGAAGGGGGAGCAGAATTGTATCTGGGAGTGGTTCTTAGGATCGATCACAGATTCTCGGCCCCGTCAAAACCAACCCAGCAAACAACTATTACTATGCCCCTATTAGTAAAACATGTACTTCTTGCAAGGCTTGCTGAGCTTCTTCATGTGACAGACATCACAAAAGTAGTCTGTTGAACGATCGTCGATCGAGGGCATCATTATATATATATATATAGGGAATTTGTGATGAGGGCCTAATTATCACATCTATCTCATGAATTGGAGTAAAATTATGAAATGGGTCTTAGGAAGTGAAAATGTATGCCTTTCCCATGAAATTGTCATGAATGTGGAGGTATGAGTTCCACGTATGAGTTCTCCGTAAATCTAAATAAATGAAGTAATGTATCTATGATAAAGTATGAATTGGATCTATGGACCATGCCTGACCTTATATTACTTGTTGAATGAGATGAATCTGGAACTTGAATGTTGGGAAAGTATAATGCATAATGTGAATTTATAGAATGCTCGTTAGTGTAAGATTCTTGAAGCAAATATTTATTTTTAATTTTGTTTCATATTTTTCGATATTGTAATATGATCTAGTATATCTTTTAAGATTTTTTTCAAAAAGAAAATTAAAAGAGTTTTCGACATTATAATTCAATATAGTACAAATTTTCTCTTTTCCGATTTAGTATAACTTTAAATTTTTTTTCAATATTGCAATAAGATATATATAGAGTTATACTAAATCGGAAAAAAGAAAATCTGTACTATATTGAATTATGATGTCGGAAACTCTTTTAATTTTCTTTTTGAAAAAAATCATAAAAGATATACTAGATCATATTACAATATCGCAAAATATGAAAAAAAAATTAAAAAATGGTCCCTTATATTTGATATATATTAAAAACAATCACTTAAATATGGAACCTTTCAAGCAAACAAGCAGCATATTGATATGGAAAAAGGTCTTCCTTCTTCACCTCATAACTCCCCAAGAGTTGATTAATGATCAACTTGGAGTCACCATAAATATCCAACTGTAGAATCTTCAGACCTGATGCCATTTCAAGGCCAATAATTAATGCTTGATACTCTGAGGCCTTGTTGGAAGACGTTTCACCCAAAACAAAGGAAAATGACAAAATCAGTCTTTCTGGAGATATCAACACAACACCTACCCCTGCACCATCGTGACGTGCAGCTCAATCAAAGAACATTGTCCACCCTGGAAATTCTTCAATGAATAATGAATCTTCATCTGGAAACTCATCTGACACCACACACTCTGCTGGAAGAGGATGATCGACAAGGAAATTAGCGAGTGCTTGCCCTTTGAAAGCCTTTTGAGGTGTGTATACAATTTCATATTGGTTAAACAATATGGACCATCTTGCTAGACGTCCATAGAGAACGGGTCGAGTCATTACAAACTTTACAGGATCAGCTCGAGCAACTAGCTTAATAGTATATGCTTCAAAATAGTGTCTTAGTTTTTTTATTGCATAAAGATAGCTAAGCACATTTTCTCAACGGGGGTGTAGTTCAACTCAACTCCTATCAAAGTTCGACTTAGGTAATACAATGCCTGTTCCTTTTTTGCTTCATTCTCTTGAGCTAGTAGTGCCCCAAGTGATCGCTCTTGTGAAGCAATTTAGAGTATCAACAGCTTCCCATGTATCGGTGCCCCTAACACAAGAGGATTTAACAAGTACTTTTTGATGCCTTCGAAAGCATTTTGACATGATCCATCCTAGTGAAAAGGAACATCCTTCCTCATTAGATGGTTGAAGGGTTGACATTGTCCAGCCAGGTTAGAGATGAACCTCCGAATGAATGCTAAATTTCCTTGTAGACTGCGGAGCTCTCTCAAGTTCTTTGGCTCAGGCATCTTCTGAATGGTGTCAATCTTTGCAGGATCAACTTCAATTCCACGGTGCCGCACGATGAATCCCAGAAACTTCCCCGAGGTAACTCTAAATGCATATTTGAGTGGGTTCATCCTCAATTCAAATTTCCTTAACCACTCAAAAACAATTCGAAGGTCTTTAAGATGGTTGTGTCTATGCTTCATTTTCACCACGAAGTCATCAACGTAACATTCCACCCTTTTATGAAGCATGTCATTAAAAATGTTTTGCATTGCTCGTTGGTAGGTGGCACCAACATTTTTTAGACCAAAAGGCATCACATTGTAACAATATATTCCTTTTGGAGTTCGAAAGGCAGTGCATTCTTCATCTTTTGGGAACATTCTGATTTGATTATATCCAGAAGATCCATCCATAAATGACATAGCTTCATGCCCAGTTGTAGCGTCAACCATGAGTTCAATGATTGGTAGTGGGAAGTCATCTTTTGGACATGCCTTGTTCAAGTCTGGAAAATCAATGCAGACACGTATCTGACAATTCTTCTTCTTGACAGGTACAATCCATGATGGGTACTTCACTTCCCGAATAAATTCGACTTCGATGAGCTTGTTGACTTCTACTTCAATTTGTGTTACCAACTCAGGGCGAAACATGCGTTGTGACTACTTTATAGGGAGTGCTCCACTTTTGATTCCTAAATGATTAAAAACTACCCTAGGACTAAGGCCTGACATTTCTATATAAGACCAAGCAAAGACGTCTTTGTATTCGATCAATAACTTGAAGTATTCCCTCTGTTCTTGAGGTGTAAGAAGCGAACTAATGAAGGTTGGGCGGGCGTCTTCCAGAGTTCCTAAATTTAGTTCCTTGAGCTCATCTACAGTTGATTGTATGCTATCTTCTAGTTGAGGGGGAGCCTCTTGAACATCCTCATCTACACCGCCTGGGCATGGACTATCTTCCACTGTTATGTGATAGGAAGTTTGCACAAAGTTTGAATCTTCTCCTTGATTTACTTCCAAAGTCATCGTGGCTTCTTCTTGTTCTTCCTTTGTTTCTCCACTAAACTGGTTAGTGAAGACAATGGTACTTCTCCTCACCTTCAGTGAACCCTCTGTGGTGATTGATAAAACAACCTTTCTCTTCATACGTGATGGGAAAGAACTAAGAATCTCTTTATCATCGATCTCTTTACAAGAACATAGTTTTTCATGCTCCAACAATGTCTTTCCTGACAATTACTTCCTTGTGGCTCCCAAATGATGAAAGACAGAGGTATTGGAGGTGGTTACATTTTCTCTCATCTGTCCAGAGGCTTCACTTTTATCTTTGCAGCCCAATCTTTCAAATGCAGAGACTCGTTGTGTTGATCTTCCTATCATGTCAAACACTGAAGTCCGTTGTTGTGTTTTCTTGTCCTCAACTTCCCTTGTTCTTTCTACCAAGATATGATGTGAGGAAGCTACTTCCTTACCCTTCTTAGAAGAAATTCGCAGAGACTCCGGCAAGCTGAATCCTATCCCAAACTTAGGAGTGGCGATATAATGCCCTTTCTTTCTCAAATTCATTTGGAACTCTGTAAGCCCATGTATCTTTTCCCCAATGACTTCATCTTTGAGTTCTCCTAGTCTTGGCAGATCAGAGAAGTCATAACCTGATTTTTCAAGCAGTGTGAAGACCTTATCAAAGTGCCCTTTTACCTTTTCAACTGAGGTATTGCCTTTAGTAGACTCAAAGGTGATAGATGGGACTTGTACAACTAGGACAGTCATATTCTCATTCAAATATTGGAATGCTTTATCACCAATGTCTTTCTTTGGAGCATGAAGTTGATGAGTACATTCCTCTAGCAGGGGTTGTCCCTTTCTTCGGTGCTCACGTGGAGTATAGCGAAAAACTAGATGTTCCTTATCAATCTTTGATTGCATGTCTCCTTCAAGCGAGGAACCCTTAATTGGGACTTCTTCAGTTCTCTTCTTAGATATCTTGGCAGTGGCACATTGAAATTTATTCTCTTCTTTTGAATCGACGTCAGTTGGGTCGGTCAGTTCAAGTTTCTCCATATTTGATTTACAAGAATCTAAGTAGAATTTTGCATCTGCAAAGTATGACTCTGTCTCACTGAAAGGATTGATGTCTGCGTCAATTTTGACTACCTCACCATCTTTCACATACTTCATGCATTGATGCAAAGTAGACGACACCACTCTATTTTCATGGATCCAAGGTCATCGAAGCAACAAGTTGTAGGATGTTTTGGCATCTATAACATGAACCAAAGTATTTGATCTCATGTCACCAATGGACAACCCTACGCGAATCATACCTATAGCCCTTTGTCCTCCTTGATTGAAACCTTGGATTGTTAGGTTTCTTTGGATAATTCATTAGTGGAGATTCTAAGCCTCTTTAACACCATTTTTGGCATGATGTTGACTGCCGAACCATCATCAATTAGTATGCGGTTGAGGTTTTGTTCTCGAATAGCACCTACAACGAATAGAGGCCTGTTATGTGGCTTAGACCCTAACAACAAATCATCATCTGTGAAAGCAATTGCAGTAAAACATGGGGCAATTTTTTCACTAGCATGATTCTCTTGGGCTATTATTTGATTATGATCATCTTTGCTTTTCTTCGCTTCCTTTGTGCTAGAAACTACATGTTTTGCACCAATTTGACCATCTTGAAGAAAGTTTCCAGGAAAGAATTCAAGCAATGTAATAGGACTTTGGATTCTCTGCGACAAAGAACCATTATTCTTCTTACTAGCACAAGATTTGGCGCTTTTTGATGGTTGTAGTTTATCCACGTCCCTCTTCATCGATCTTGTCTTAGGAAGTCGTATCCTTAGAACTGCTTGATGTATTCATTTCTATGAGTAACTAGAGTCCAACCATCATCTTCATTTTCTTTGAGGTTGTTGTCTATCTCTAGTGAACCTTCAAGAGTTTCTCTTGGAAAATTGACTTCAACTGGATTGAGACTCCCGAATTGCAAAAAGATAGTGCTTGGCATAGTGTGCGACTTTGAGTACTTCTTTTGCTTGGGTACAATGCTAGCGTGATTTGCTTCCACTGTTTCATCCATGTCAATGATGATTTTCCCTTCAGTTACTAATCTCATAATTTTCTCCTTTAGGATGAAACACTTCTCTGTTGAGTGCCCAATAACGCGATGTAACTTGCAGTATCTAGGATCACCAACTTTACTGATTTCCTCAGGCCTCTTTGATTTCGGAAGATCGATGACTTTCTTGGCTAGTAATTCATCAAGGATCATGGGCACGTCTGAATCTGGAAATGGGTAAACCTTTGCCTCTAACTCCTTCAAGGTTGGACGATGTTTCTCCTCCTTTGGATATTGACTTCGGGCTTCCTCCTCTTTTGTTTTTTTCTTGGTTGTCACCTTTACCAAAGTCGCTTTCACCATCATAGATTCTTTAGCTTGGATCCTTGAGGTATCTTTCTTAAACTCCTTCTTCTCTTTTGCCAGTTCAGCAAAAGGAGATCCCATGACTTGCAATGCTCAACTCCATGTTGCCAGTTCTTCGAAAGTTCGCAGTTTGATTCCTAGTAGGATGTACGAAAGGCCCCAATGCATTCCTTGAATGCACATTTCCACAACAGATATCTCAGAAAGGCAGTCTTTGCAGTCCGAACTTAGTTCCCTCCAACGATTGAAGTAATCCATCACAAGTTCATCCTTCCTCTGCCTAGTGCCAGTCAACTCTATCATGCTCAAGCCTCGACGAGTACTATAAAAGCGATTTAGAAATTCCTTCTCGAGTTGATCCCAACTATCAATAAAATCGGGTTCCATGTCAATATACCAATCGAATGAATTCCCTTTTAGTGAATGAACAAATTGTTTTACCAACAAATCACCCTGTGTTCCAACGTTGCTACAAGTTTCAACAAAGTGGGCAATGTGTTGCCTCCAATTTCCTTTGCCATCAAATTGTTGCAGCTTTGGTGGTTGGTAGTTTACTGGCATGGGTAAACAATCTATCCGTTTGGTATAAGGCTTGGAATAGTACAATGAACTTTGTGGTGCTCCACCATATTGAGCCCAGATAGTGTTTGTTATCATGTCTTGCAACTGTTGGACAGATAAAGCTGTAGTCGAAGTAGATTGTTTTTCCTTTTGGAATTTGGACTACTCAGGTGGTTCCTCGATGTCCTTGTTTCGTGGAGTGGATTCAACCGAACAGTTGGGGAGACGAATCAACTCTCCAGGCATAAAGGCCTCCAATTTGTTCATAAGTTGAGCAATTTGGAGGTTTTTGTCATCAACGGACTTTTTCAGGGCTTCAATGGTTTGTTCCATCATTGCGAACTTCTCTTCCATGTCAGTCGCGTTGGCCATCAAAGAATTGACCTTCGTTGAAATTGGAGAGTCTATTGAATCCTCAGATTCGCCAAGATTGAAGCTAGTTTGAGAAAGTCCATCTAACAATACAGGCGCAAGATTTCCCCCAGGGATTGCAGTTACCGTCATCACATGAGATTTGCTCTTCTTTGCCATCACCAAAGAGGTAAAGTATTCATATACATCAAAAGTGATCGTTTTAAACTTGCGTCGAGTGATTGGACCCACATTACTGAGATCAACAGATATGGCATCAGTAACCTCCTTGCCTGAAACTACATTGGTCTTTTTGAAGTCCATTGCAGTGGTTGAATTTGTAGTTTTCAATTTGAAGAAAGAAGAGATGAAGAGCAGAATTGGTCCCACTGGGCATGCCAAAATTTGTTTGCAACAAATTTTTGAAGTGCTGAAAATTAACTGCAATAAAAAATAAATAAAATAAAATAATTTTATTGATGATTCTTGTGAGTACAATTCTATTTTTCTCTTGATTCTTCTCTCCTAAGCTTTTTTGTGATTCGAGGGCCTTCAGTAGCGTATCTCTCGAATGGTAGGATGATTTGAACCTCCTAGAAATGTATGTGATCTCCTAGGAATGTCGGACAACACTTCGTTGTTTTGGGTTGATCTCTAGGAAGAACTCTGTTGATCACTCATTAGAAGAACTGTGTAGTCGAAGCTAATGCTTGCTCCAATGCTTGCAGAATGTCCCTAGAAAACAATGTAGCCCTCCTATTTATAGTCGTAGAGGGTAGAAAGTCCAAGTGTGAATGAAATCTTTTTCTTTATTCTGATTGGTTCATGTAAGTCATAAAGCTTATCACAAATTCCATGTGATAAGCTTGATTTTTATTGGTTCCTGAATTTGACTTGGATTTCCACGTCATTTGAACATGTGGCATCCCCTTGTTGGTCTTGAATTTGGTTGTGCTGCTACATCACTTGACACGTGGCATGATTTTTGGACCCAATAAAAAATGACTCCTGAACTTGAATTTAATAAAATAGACTTATTTAATTGTGTAGTCCAAATTAATAATTCAAGCCAAATAAATATGATTATAAATTCAAATTTGTTATGAATTTAATTCAACAACATTTATGTGTTTACAATTACGGCAGCGTATATGCCCCTAATATATATATCGGCAGCGAAGGAATGATACCAACGACCTAACGCTATGGTACGAGCCACGCCACACCACAAATCACTTATCAAATAATTTAATATCCTCCTCAATGTAATATATATGCGGGTGGTTAAAGACCACCGAATCTGCCAAGCACACGCTTGTCCAAACACATGAACCAGACAAACAAAATAAAACTTTAAAACAGGTTTGAAAAGCAAGCACCAAAGCTTAAAGTCTCACTTACCTCAAATTCACAACTTAAGCACTCTTTTCAATAAATTAGAACTTTATTCTCAGATCTCTGGATCACCTCAAACTATACAAAAATGAGTTTAGAATGGTGAAAAATCCTTTAATAGATGTTTTCTAAACTTTTAACACAAGTCAAACTCATAGTCAAAGGGTTGACGTAAAAGGCAACTCTATTCAATGAGGCAGAAATTCTGATTCATGACCATGAACATATTCTCCTCAATGAAAGGATTGCAAAAAACTATTCAAAATCGAATTTTGATAGCGTTTGACCTTTCAAATCAATCATTTAGGTTGGAGAACCCTAGGGCTAAACTTTTTACATTCCTCATAATTTCTGGATGTTTTCACCATAAAAATTCACTCCTAATCACATAATAAACTTAAATTAATTATTAGAATCATTACCTTGATACTTTGAATCGAAAATTCTTAATTTTCTCTCTTCTTTTCTTCTTTTTTTCTCCCTTTCTTTTCTTTTCTCATCTGTGTTTCTTTTTTTCTTGTTATTGCACTTGTTTTTTTGTTCTGCCAACATCGCTGGCTCTTTCTTTTAATTAGGCTTTGCATAATTTTTTTGGGGTAAAATTACCAAATAGTCCTTAAAAAATATGGGTAATTAGAGTTATACCATTTAAAAATATTTGTACATGTTAACATGAAAAAAACGTACAACGCACGTGTCCAAACACTACTACATACATACATACATACATACATATATAT
>JACEIK010001392.1:28607-42350 GCA_018107945.1 Datura stramonium
ATAATGTTAGAAACTCTTTTAATTTTCTTTTTGAATTTTTTAAAAAAAGATATACTAGATCATATTACAATATCGCAAAATATGAAATAAAAAATGTTCCCTTATATTTGATATATATTAAAAACAATCACTTAAATATACTCATGAGCAATTTAATCATTCAAGTTGGACAATATTGAGTATTTTTTTTCTCATTGTTCAAATATTTTAATGACGGTTTATTAACAAAAACTAGTATCTAAAAATATTTGATTCTGAACGCCTGCAATTATTGTTGTATATTAATTTGAAATACGCCTCAATCTTGAATCTGCCTCTAGTCATGAGGTAAAGAAATTCCAACCAACATGTTCTTGGGTCATTATGTGGTCTTGCATGACAGACATGGATTGATACGGAGGAAAGCATATGCGGTAGAAGCAAGTTTGTGAAGAAGGTAAGTGATCATAAGACTTTGACTATTGTAGATGTAAACTTTAGAATCCAAACCAACAAAACCTTCTAGAGGCAAAGACTTAATTGAAGTCTAGAAGAAAAGGAGAACCTTCTTTTGGAAAACACTTAGTTATCATCTTTAATTCAATAATCAAAATTGTTGAATGTATAGGATTATCATTCATTGTTTTGAGCTTGTATTTTTTTTCATCATGTACTCTTTTATATCGTACGCACAATTTTAAAAAAAAAATAACAATGTCACTTTTCAAAGTTTGTATTAATAACATGGAATACACGTGCAAAACACGTGCTCAACAACTATACCATCATTAAAATTTATCGTCACGTGTATACTTTTAAAGATATTATTAGCGCCAATGTAAGATTTTGATTTATTAATTGTTATCATACTTCATTTGTAAGAGTGGTCTTCTCAAACTTTCTACTTTTTTAATAAAACCTCTTTCACATTCTGCTCAATATAATTTTTAGTACATTTTTGTTATATGATGTTATCATATATAAAATCATATTAGTTATTGTCACGTCCCAAATTACCACCTAGACGTGATTGGCACCCAGCACATACCACCAACCAGGCGAATCGAACTTTCATATCTTAATCATTAATTCACTATGTTTAGTAAAACTAGATAAGTACCCAACAATATGATAATTAGTTACGAAATAACTAGTTTCTCCAAGATTAATTTGAACCCTTTCCCAGACCCCACACTAGACCATGGAGCATCTAAGAGAAATTTCAAAAGAAAAGATATTAACAAAAAATGATGAAGACTCTTTAAGAGCTCCCACGAATAATGCAACAGCTCATCTCAATAACTGGATCAACTCTAGCGAACTCGTTGGCTAATAGCTTCATCATCACCAATAGTATCTGCATGGACATGCAGGTAAGAAGTTAGTTATATGTCAATATAACCCAGTATGATCCTCGATTTACCACTTCAATACCCCTGGACAAGTGTTAGAAAATACAACCACAGCAAGCACTAAAATAATATGCACAAAAATATATTTCGTAATGTAATACTCAATAAAGTCCAAACAAATGTATAATAAGATCACTATATATCTCAACAAAATTCACACTCAGGAGAGTCAGGACTTATCATACGGTAGTGAAAGAGATAAATATAACACCTCAACTAGTCCTCGGCAGCATATATAATGCCCCAAGAGTATACTACGGCAGCAAGTACAAAGCCCCTAACATATTGCGGCAACACATGTATGCCCCTAATGTGTATTTTATTTATATATTCTACGACAACATGTATAGATCCCTAATATTTTACGGCAGCATGTATATGGCCCTAACATATTACGGCAGCGTATATGCCCATAGTATATATATCAGCAGCGAAGGAATGATACCAACACCCTAACGCCATGGTACGAGACCACACCACACTGCAAATCACTTATCAAATAATTTAATATTCTCCTCAATGTAATATATATGCGTCTGATTAAAGACCAATGATTGTGCCAAGCACGCGCTTGTCCAACCACATGGACCGGACAAACAAAATAAAATTTTAAAACAGGTTTGAAAAGCAAGCACCAAAACTTAAAGTCTCACTAACCTCGAATTCACAACTTAAGTTCTCTTTTCAACAAATTAGAACTTTATTCTCAGGTCTCCGTATCACCTCAAACTATGCAAAAATGAGTTTAGAATGGTCAAAACCCTTTGACAAATGTTTTCTAATTTTTAACACAAGACAAACTCGTGGTCAATTGGTTGACCTAAAAAGTCAACTTTGATCAATGAGACAGAATTTCTGAACCATTATCATGAACGGATTCTCCTCGATGAAAGGATTCCAGAACACTATTCAAAACCAAAATTTGATAACGTTTGGCCTTTCAAATCAATCATTTAGGTTGGAGAACCCTAAGACTAAAATTTTTATATCTCCCACAATTTCTAGATGTTTTCACTATAAAAATTCACTCATAATCACATAATCAACTTAAATAAATTATTAGAAATTATTACCTTGATATTTTGGATGGAAAATTCTTCCTTTTCTCTCCTTTTTTCTTCTCTTTTTCTCCCTTTCTTTTCTTTTCTCATCCGTGTATCTTTTTTTTTCTACTATTGCACTTGTTTTTTGGTTCTGTGCTAGCTCTTTCTTTTAATTAGGCTTTGCATATCTTTTTTTTAAATTACAATAATTCTTAAAAAAAATATGGGTTATTAGAGTTATACCATTTTAAAATATTTGTACAAGTTAACATGCAAAACACGTAACATGCACATATCCAAAAACTAGAACATATATATATACTCGTTCAGATAACAATATCGCAAAATATGAAACAAAATTAGAAATGGTCCATTATGTTTGACAAATGTTAAAAGAAATCACTTAAATACACTCATGAGCAATTTAGTCATTCAAGTTGATCAATATCGAGTAATTTTTCTCATAGTTCAAATATTTTAATGATAGTTTATTAACAAAAACTAGTATCTAAAAATATTTGATTGTGAATGCATGAAATTACTGTTGCATATTAATTTAAAATAAGCTTCATATCTTGAATCTTCCTCTAGTCATGTGGTAAAGTAGTTCAAACCAACATATTCTTGAGTGATTATATGGTCTTGCATGACAGACATGGATTGATACGGAGGAAAGCATATGTGGTAGAAGCAAGTTTGTGATGAAGGTAAGTGATCGTAAGACTTTTGATTGTTGTAGATGTAAAGTCTAGAATCGGAACCAACAAAACCTTCTAGAGGAAGAGACTTAATTGAAGTCCAGAAAAAAAAGGAGCACCTTCTTTTGGAAAATATTTAGTTATCATCTTTAATTCGACAATCAAAATTGTTGAATGTATACAATTATCATTTCATTGTTTTGAGATTGTATATTCTTTTCATCATTCTCTCTTATATATCGTACATTCATATTTCTTTTAAAATAACAGTGCCCTTTTTCAACGTTTGTATTAATAGCATGTAAAAACACGTGCAAAACACTTGTCCAACAGCTATACATTCATTAAAATTAATAGTCCTATGTATACTTTTAAATATATTATTAGTGCCAATATAAGATTTTGGTTTATTAATTATTGTTATACTTCATTTGCAAGGGTGTTCTTCTCTAACTTTATACTTTTTAAAAAATCTTTCACATTCAGCTCAATATAATTTTTAGTACATTTTTATTTTATGATGATATTATATATAAAATCATATTAGTTATTTTCACGTCCCAAATTACCCCCTAGATGTGATTGGCACCCAACACATACCACCGATCAGGCGAATAGAATTTTCATATCTTAATCATTAATTCACTATATTTAATAAAACCAAATAAATACCCAAGAATGTGATAATTAGTTACGACTAGTTTCTCCCAGATTAATTTGAACCCTTTCCCAGACCCCTCACTAGACCATGGAGCATCTAAGAGAAATTTTAAAAGAAAAGATATTAATAAAAAATGATGAAGACTCTTTAAGTGCTCCCACAAATAATGCAGCAGCTCACCTCAATAACTGAATCTACTCTAGCGAACTCGTTGGCTAATAACTTCATCATCACCAATAGTATCTGCATAAACATGCAGGTAAGAATTAAGTTACACGTAAATATAACTTAGTAAGATCCTCGATCCACCACTTCAATACCCATGGACAAGTATTAGAAAATACAACCACAACGAGCACAAAAATATATTTCATAATGAAATACTCAATAAAGTCCAAACAAATGTACAATAAGTTCACTATATATCTCCACACAATTCACACTCAGGAGATTCAGGACTCGTTATGCGGTAGTGAAAGAGATCAATATAACACCTCGACTAGTCTTCAACAGCATATATAATGCCCCAATAGTATACTACGATAGCAAGTACAAAGCCCCTAACATATTTCAGCATCACATGTATGCCTTTAATAATATATATATATATATATACGACAACATGTATAGGTGTTGGAATTGGCTTTAATGATATTTGATGATAAGTTAAAAATATGCTTAAAACAGAAATGTTAGGATGATTAATAATCGGTATGTTTGGCCGATTCCGATTAATAATTTGTATGTGATTTCGATAAAACATTTGCTACTAATTGGTTGCCTAGTGTTTCAAATTACAGGAAATAGGAGAAAGGAACCGAAGTCAAAAAGGACTCTATAAGGAAAGGAATCCTTTTTCTAAGGAAATAATTAGATTGTTGGCTGAAAAGGAAAGATAATATTTTGTTGTATCCTAGAAGGTGTCAACAAGATCTTTCAAGAAAGGAAAAGAAGTCCAAAGTTTTCTTCTTCTAGTGGAAGACAAATTGGGAATTCGTGTGCTTTAAATACAAAGTCTACCACGTCCAGAAACTCATTCACTCGAAAAAGATCTTCAGCAAAGTCCATTGTTCTTGAGATTTCAATTGGCATTCAAGTTGAAGAAGAGCTGACTGGTGCTAGAAACTGTCCCCTGAGTCTGTTCCATTACAATCTAGGTCTAGGGTCAATTTGTAGTGAATCATTAAACGTATTTTGTTTTAATTCTATTTTATTTAGTTGTAACTGTGTTGAAGTTTATCTTGTTAAACTAAGGGTAGTTTATATAGGTTAGGAACTTAGTAAGGGCTTAAGGGTAGGTCCTTGGATTACGGGGGTTTGCAATCCGAATTTGGCTCAGTGTTTAGTGGAGTTAAGTTGAAATCCTACTAGGGAGTAGGTTGTGGTTTTTACACCCATTCGAGCCTGGGTGGTTTTCCACGTAAAAGTTCTTGTCTCTCTCTTTATTTTCTGCACTTTATTATTTCCGCTTGAATTAGGCTACTGCTCAAAGGAATAGAGTTCAAGTTTGTTCCCGTCTTAAAAGAAAATTCAAGATAAGTTTTAATTTGTACAAAAATCTGTTAGACCCAATTCCCCACCCCCTCCATAGGTCTAATCTAGGAGTCATTACTATAACAATTGGTATCAGAGTAGGTTGCTCAGTCATAGGTTAACCCCTTAGAGAAAGATCCATAAAAATAACTTCCGAAATAACCCTACTTGAGGGACAATCTGGCACTCGACCTCCTCTCTTTAATGGCCAACACTAAAGTCTTTGGTAAAACAGAATGGAGATTTATATGAAAGCTGAGGACTATCTGCTTTGGTTGATTTCCATGAATGAACCTCTTGTTCCCACCAAAGTTAAACCTGATGGAACAAAGGTGCCAAAGACTGAAGATGAATTTGAAGCTGATGATCTTGGGATGATGGAGAAGAATGCTAAAGCAATAAAAATACTCTACTTTGGACTGGGAATTGATGAGTACAACTGTATCTCTAGATTCTCCAGTGCCAAGGAGATTTGAGACTCCCTTACTCTGGCACATGAATGAATGAATCAGGTAAAACAATCCAGAATTGATATGCTTATAAGAAAGTATGAACTCTTTTCCATGGGCCAAAGGGAATCAGTCAAGGATATGTTTACCCGATTCACGCACATAACAAACGAGCTCAAATCTCTTGGGAAGGAATTCACAACTGAAGAAAATGTTAGAAAACTTTGTAGCCATTGCGGTCATACTGGACATTTTAGATATGAATGTTTATCTAGGATTAAAGCTCTTAAAGAAAATGGTAACACAGTTAGATGGATTAGGAAAGATTTGATTTCTCAACTTTTAAAAGAAAGGGAACCAAACTGGTGTGGGTTCTCAAATCTAACCCTTGATTGTATGTGCAGGCTGAAGTGAGAAGGAACAACAAAAAATGGTATCTCGACAGCGGTTGTTTCAGGCACATGACAGGTAACAAAAAGCTTTTTCTCTCACTAACAACCTTCAATGGGGGAACTGTGTCCTTTGGTGGAGGAAAGAAAGGCATAGTTGTCGGAATAGGTAAGATTGGTAAGTCACTCTCTCACTCTATTGATAATGTTTACTTGGTTAAAGGACTGAAACCCAACTTTTTAAGTATTTCTCAACTTTGTGATTGAGGGAACACAGTGTTCTTCACTTCCTTTGATTGCAAAGTTGTTAACAAAAAGTCTGGGTAAATTATCTTGTCAGGAAAGCGACACAGTAATATTTATAAAGCTTGTATCATGTCACTTTTTGAAAATGAATTAACTTGTTTGAGTGTTCTTGATGATGATGTTCTCCTATGGCACAAGCGACTGTGCATGTTAGTCTTACTTTGCTCAATAAACTTGTTTCGAAAAACCTTGTTCTTGGTCTTCCTGAAATAAAATTCAAAGATGACAAGGTGTGTGACACTTGTGCTAAAGGAAAACAAATTAGATCATCATTCAAGTCCAAAAAGATAATGAGTACCTCCAAGCCACTTGAATTACTTCATATGGATCTCTGTGGGCCCATGCGAGTAGTTAGCCGTGGAGCTAAGAAGTTTGTTCTAGTGATAGTTGATGATTTCTCACGCTTTACATGGACACTGTTTCTATCCTCTAAGTATGAAGAATTCGACATGTTTAAAGTGTTTGCAAAAAGATGGACTCTTGGTTTGGATTTAATAAGTATTCGATCTGATCATGGCACTGAGTTTGAAAATGCCAAATTTATTGTTTTTTGTTTCAATATGGAATCAATCAAAAATTTTCAGCCCCAATAACTCCCCAACAAAACGGGGTCGTGGAAAGAAAAAATAGAACACTAGCAGATATGACACGAACAATGCTTATCGCTAGTGGACTTCCTAAGATTTTTTGGGCTGAAGCAGTAAATACGGCTTGTTACATAATTAACATATGCATGATTAGATCTCTTCTTGATAAAACTCCTTACAAACTTCTCAAAGGCAGAAAACCAAATATCAAACACTTACGAACCTTTGGTAGCAAGTGTTTGTTCACAATAATGGAAAAACTACCTTAGAAAAGTTTGATGCAAGGAGTGATGAAGGAGTGTTCCTTGGATACTCCTCAAACAGTAAAGCCTATAAAGTGTTCAATAAAAGGACAAAGTGTGTAGAAGAGAGCATTCGTGTTATCTTTGATGAGTCCAACTTTTTTATTGAGACAAATTTGCAGGGAAACAAAGATGAACAATATGAAATTGGCCTTGTTCCATCTTCAGCTGAATAGGTAAGTGCTCCAGCTATGAATAAAGGAACGCTCTTGGAAACAGACTCCTTAAACGTTCCCTCAGAACCAAGGCAGGAATTGGAAAATTCAGGAGGAACAATCCTTGAGGCAGTGGTCAGTTCAGAAGTAGGAACAGGGGAAGGAACATCATCTCACCCTGTTCCAGAAACACAAAATGACAGTCCACAAGAATTGGTTTTGAGGCCCTAGAAACATCAAAGTTTTCATCCCCTTGATCAAATAATAACTGATCTGAATAAGGGAATTCAAACCAAGGCCTCCATAAGAAACATTTGTGCTCATTCAGCTTTCTTATCTTATATTTAGCCTAACAATTATCGCGAAGCCTTACAGGACCCAGATTGGGTAATGGCTATGCAAGAGGAGCTCAACTAGTTTGAAAGGAGCCAGGTATGGCACCTGGAACCACCACCAATGGGTAGTACTGTAATAGGAACAAAGTGGGTGTTCTAAAATAAACTTGATGAATAGGGAATAGTCACCAGGAACAAAGCCCGTCTGGTGGTCCAGGGCTATAACCAAGAGGAAGGAATCGATTATGAAGAGACCTTTGCACCAGTTGCAAGGCTGGAGGCAATAAGAATGCTAATTTCCTTTGCTGCTCACATGGAGTTCACCCTCTACCAAATGGATGTCAAAAGTGCGTTCCTAAATGGGGAACTGAAGGAAGAGGTATATGTTCATCAACCCCCTGGCTTTGAAAATCCTAAGTTCCCTAATTATGTTTTAAAATTGGATAAGGCTTTATATGGTTTGAAACAAGCACCTAGATCTTGGTATGAACACCTTTCAAATTTTTTGATGGAAAATGGTTTTTCGAGGGGGAACATTGATAAAACTTTGTTTCTAAAAAGCAGAGAAAAGGATTCATTGTTGGTTGTACAAGTATATGTAGATGATATTATCTTTGGTGCAACAAATGAAACCTTGTGTAATGAATTTGCTTTGTTGATGAGTAGTGAATTCGAAATAAGTATGATGGGTGAGCTTAATTTCTTCTTAGGCTTACAAATCAAACAATTTTCGACTGGAACAATGATCCATCAACCAAGATATATTAAGGAATTGCTTAAGAAATATGAGATGGATTCCTCTAAACCAATTGATACACCTATTGCTATTGCCACTAAGCTAGATAAATATGAACATGCAAATCTAGTAAGTGACAAAAGTTATAGGGGTATGATTGGATCCCTTCTTTATTTAACTACTAGCCGACCAGATATTGTGTTTACCGTTGGATTATGTGCAAGGTTTCAATCTTCTCCTAGAGAATCTCACCTGACTACAGTTAAGCGTATCCTAAGGTATTTGAAGGGTACAAATAGTCTATGTCTGTGGTATCCCAAGGGAGGTAATCTTGATCTAGTAGGTTATGCAGATGCTGACTATGCAGGTTCTCTTACAGACAGGAAAAACACATCAGGTATGTCTCACTTTCTTGGTTCATGTTTAATTTCTTGGGCTACAAAGAAACAAAATTCAATAGCTCTGTCTTGAATATGTAGCTGCCGCATCTTGTTGTGCTCAGCTTTTGTGGATAAAACAACAATTGAGGGATTATGAGTTAGACATGGGCACTGTGCCTATCTACTGTGATAATACAAGTTCTATAAATATTGCTAAAAATCTCTGTCAGCATAAGAAAACAAAACACATAGATATTAGACATCACTTCCTAAGGGATAATGTTAAAAAAGGTCTGATATCTGTGCGATTTTGTAACACTGAGAATCAAATTGCTGATATTTTTACTAAGGCTCTTGGTAGAGAATAATTTGAAAAAATTAGAATGGAGCTTGGATTAATCAAGATTGACTCAACATCAGGTTCATAGTTTTCCTTCTTTTGGCATTATTGTTTCACAAAAAAAGGGCTTTTCCCGATGATGGATGGATGACGACCGTTTGGAGGGGATTTTTTCATCACTGTGCTCTTAAATGCACTCTCACAGTCACATTTGTACAAAAGGGAACACACTCTAATCATTATATTTTGACCATATTTTTGGCTTCAGGATCTTTGGGAACATCGTGGCATCACGGGGAACTATGTCAGGTACGGTTCTTTACAGTGAGTGCATTTACTCACACACGACGTGTACACCTAGTCTGTTCCCTATGTTTCCTGCCCAAAAACCCTTGCTGACATCACCCCCACCTCATGGCCTATGTCACTCTGCTTGCCATCATTACACCTTTTCCCCTTCTTACACTTTTTCGAATTCCAACCCAAACCCCCCGGCTTCCCCACCGGCTTTAACTCCAATCTTTTTCTTTTATTTTCTTTTCTAACACTTGCTTAGACACCTATATTCTCCCCTTCCTTGTCTATCTCCCCTCATCCATAACCCCTGCTCTTGCACCCACCCAGATATGGCTTCCTCCATCGATAAGCCTTCGTCCCCACCCCATATGCCTGATATTCCTCCCCTTACCAGTCTTCCTCCTCCGAATGAGGGTCTTTTAGGGTCGTTACCGACGTCCCCATCAGTGGCATCTTCTGGTTCGTCAATGGAAACTGCCCCAACGTCCCTCTCACTTGAGGAAGGGTCAGATGGAACCCCTAATCATTCCTCACTGGAGGCGATCGAACTTTCCTCCTTACTGGCTAATATTAGGAGTCATAACACTGCCCAAGAACCTTATTCTCCATCCTTGCCAAAACTCTTTCAAGTCCAGCTCACTATGCTTCTCTCTCTCCAGATGTAGATGAGAATCCGGTCTAGATTACTATGTTCGACTCTGAAAGCCTTGATGACTCGGTTCCCTTGGCCTCTCTGAAAAAGGGTGCTCGCAAGTGATTACGGCGCTTTACTGGTGTTCCTACTTCTGGGTTGAAATTTCCATGTGTCTCTGGTCCTGCTTCTCGTACTAGAGCTCGCCGATCTGAGGTTGCCGATCCTTCAACCGTCCCAAAAACTAGGTCCCGAATCAAGTTCTTCTCTGCTAGAAAGCTGCTAAAAGGGAATATGGTGTTTCCCTCCACTACTGATTCTTGTTTGACTACTCTGTGGAACAAAATAAAGGTGCAAGGTTTGCTTTCTTTGTTTGCTGATGAGAATGTTGTTGCTTCAAAACCTAAAGTGGTTGAATTTTTCAAACACTGTGCTGTTTCTCAAGGTTATATTACCAGCAAAGTGGGGCAAGTTCTTATGGTGTTTAATTCTCAAAATTTGGCGTCTATGTTGGGTATTGCTGATATGGGTTTTGCAACATGTTAGAAAAATAAGTGGCCTGATCTTCCTCCACCCTTGAAACCTCTGGAAATTGTTCGAAAATTTTCGGGTGAGCCATCACGCACCTCTATTTCCAAGGTCTTCAAGAGATCAATGTCTCTGTATCATTTCTACTTATTTAGATTTGTTATTAGGAATTTGATTCCTTCCCAGGAACGTCAGGATGTTGCTTCATTTCTTGATTTGACGTTGATGGAGCTGCTTGATCAAGAACTGCCTATCAACTTTCCGAAATTGATTGTTGGTTATCTCACCAAAGTGGTTACTGATGTTCACCAAAACCATGTTATGCCTTATGGTTTTTTATTGACAAAGTTGTTAGACCAGTTGGGAGTGTAGTTTTCTTCGGTTGAATCTTATTCCTTGTATGATACTCTGGATTACTTTGTCTCGGGGGTCTCACACTGATGAGCATAAGAGTATGCCTACTGATGGTGCGGGTACATCTCAATCTCTGAAAGTTGGTGAGGTTGAGCTGTTGAGGTTGGAAAATGCCTGTTTGCGTTTAGAAATTGAACAGCTTAAGGCACAGTTGGTGAAGAATGAGGAAACTGCTGTGGCGCGTCATAATGATCTTATGTCTCTCATTCGGAGTCTGTCCCCTCTCCCAGTGCCATTCCCTTCTACTATTGCTCCGTCCCCACCTTCTGTTCCCTAGCTGTGTGTTGGTTTTTGTGCTCTATTTGGAACTGTGCTTAGTTATCTTTTCTTGTTACTGATGTTCCTACTTTTGTCATGTTGTCTTAGTATGGGATAATCTTTTATGGGTTATGATGTGTTGTTTCTTTTCTACTTCCTTGATTTGTGTTCTTTGTTTATTACTTAGGCCTTTTCACTGATGCCAAAAGGGGGAAGGTTGTGCTTGAGAGTTGGTTTGTGCTTAATTATTGATTAACTGAAATGAGCATACATATATTCAAGCATATTTTTATCTGTCATCATTAAAAAGGGGGAATTTGTTGAAATTGGTTTAATGATATTTGATGATAAGTTAAAAATATGCGTGAAACATAAATGTTAGGCTTATTAATAATTGGAATGTTTAGATGATTTCGATTAATAATTGGTATGTGATTTCCATAAAACATGTGCTACTAATTGGTTGCCTAGTGTCTCGGATTACAGGAAATAGGAGAAAGGAACCGAAAGTCAACAAGGACTCTATAAGGAAAGGAATCCTTTTTCTAAGGAAATAATTAGATTGTTGGCTGGAAAGGAAAGAGAATACTTTGTTGAATCCTAGAGGGAGTCAACAAGATCTTTCAAGAAAGGAAAAGGAGTCCAAAGTTTCCTTCTTCTAGTGGAAGACAAATTGGGAATTCGTGTGCTTTAAATACAAAGCCTACCACGTCTAGAAACTCATTCACTCAAAAAGATCTTCAGCAAAGTCCATTGTTCTTGAGCTTTCAATCGACATTCAAGTTGAAGAGCTTACCGGTGCTAGAAACTGACCCCTGAGTCTGTTCCATTACATTCTAGGTCTAGGGTCAATTTGTAGTGAATCATTGAACGTTTTTGTTTTAATTCTATTTTCTTCAGTTTTAATTGTGTTAAAGTTCATCTTGTTAAACTAAGGATAGTTTATACAGGTTAGAAACTTTGTAAGGGCTTAATGGTAGGTCCTTGGATTACAAGGGTTTGCAATCCGAATTTGGCTCAGTGTTTAGTGGAGTTAAGTTGAAATCCTACTGGGGAGTAGGTCATGGTTTTTACATCCATTCGAGCCTGGGTGGTTATCCACGTAAAAATTCTTGTCTCTCACTTTATTTTCTGCATTTTAATATTTCCTCTTGAATTAGGGTACTGCCCAAAGGAACAAAGATCAAATCTGTTCCCGTCTTAAAAGAAAATTCAAGATAAGTTTTAATTTGTGCAAAAATCTGTTAGACCCAATTCACCCCCCCTCTTAGGTCTAATCTAGGAGTCATTACTATAACAATAGGCCCCAAACATATTACAGCAGCATGTATATGCCCCTAACATATTACGGCAGCGTGTATGCCCCTAGTATATATATCGATAGTGAAGGAATGATACCAACGCCCTAATGCCATGGTGTGAGACCAAGCCACACCGCAAATCACTTATCAAATAATTTAATATTCTCCTCAATGTAATATATATGCGGGTGGTTAAAGACCACTGATTCTGCCAAGCACACGCTTGTCCAAACACATGCACCAGATAGACAAAATGAAATTTTAAAATAGGTTTGAAAAGCAAGCATCAAAGCTTAAAGTTTCACTTACCTTGAATCACAACTTAATCACTCTTTTAAATAAATTAGAAATTATTCCCGGGTCTCCGAATCACCTCAACCTATACAAAATTGAGTTTCAAATTGTCAAAAATCCTTGAGCAAATGTTTTCTAAACTTTTAACACAAGTCATACTCGTTGTCAAAGGGTTGACCTAAAAAGTCAATTCTGGTCAGTGAAGTAGAATTTCTGAATCATGATCACGAACAGATTCTCATGATTAAAGGATTGAAGAACACTATTCGAAACTGAATTTTTATAATGTTTGGCCTTTCAAATCAATCATTTAGATTGGAGAACCCTAGGGCTAAACTTTTTACATTCCTCATAATTTATTGATGTTCTCACCATAAAATTTCACTCATAATCACAAAATAAACTTTAATAAATCATTAAAATCATTATCTTGATACTTTGGATCGAAAATTCTTATTTTTCTCTCCTCTTTTCTTCTCTTTTTTTCCCTTTCTTTTTCTTTTCTCGTCTGCATTTCTTTTTTTCCTGCTATTGCACTTATTTTTTTGGTTCTGCCAGCATCGCTGGCTCTTTCTTTTGTTTAGGCTTTGCAATTTTTTTTTTGTAAAATTACCAAATAATCATTAAAAAAATATGGGTTATTAGAGTTATACCATTTTAAATATTTGTACAAGTTAACATGAAATTACATACAATGCAGGTGTCCAAAAACTAG
>JACEIK010001392.1:55560-67415 GCA_018107945.1 Datura stramonium
TAAAAACATCAAATAATCACAAAAAGTATTTGGAGTGTAATAGTCCCCCAACAACCTCACGAAACTGGCCAGGGGTATGCGGCTGCACTGTAGGCAATTTTGCATGTGGTCATAGTCTAGATGACCCTAACAACACTATGGTCCTGCCGACCTTGTTCCCGATTTTTCCTGATTGTTATCCCTACTAGACCCTTATTTTTAGGCCTTTGAGATGTCACGAGAGGTATCACATGGTGCACGAATATTAGTATTCTGTTTCCTCATATTATAGTAGGGAGAAGTTCCGGCGCACTTTACTCTTACTCACTAGATCTGAATTGGTTTGACCCATCTAGTCCCAATTTTCTAGAATCTCTCCCTTGCGAATCACATGCTTCTCTTGGAGCTCACATTCTTTACCAGTTGCCTATGCGACCCCTACGACGTCATCAATCCTTATAGAAACTTTCTTAATCAAAATTTGGAATGTGGTTGACCTACGCAGGAATTTGAAACATCATTGGTTTAAGGCTTGTTTGCTGTAGTGAGGTATTATCCACTACAGAAGTACCACTATAGCAGAAATCGATCCGCTCCAGCGGAAACAAAATCAGATTAAAGGATAGAATGTTGGCCTTTGGAGTTTATTCTCACTTCTTCACTCCAAAATTTTGGGCAATTTCTCTCTACTCTCCTCTCCATCCCACTCGATTTCTCAATTAGTTCTCACCCTCTAGAATTCCTTGCCTCTGTTACATTTGAAATGTTAGTAATATCATGTCTATTTAATTCATTTTGGGGTAGTTATTAGGATGATAAGGGTAGATTTCTTTTTGAGCCAATAGGCTAGATTCTCAAAGTATGCTACTATGTATTAACATTCTTAAGTTTGTTGAATTGTTTTCTTCATTACCATAGAAAATTTTCATGGGGGTTTTAGGCTAGAAATGGTGGGTTTCGGGTAGGGTGGTGGTTTGAACTTGTTTGAGCCCCTAAGGCTTGAAAGAGAGGATGTGGGGTTGAAAACTAGATGTGGGGCTTAGGGTTACCCTATTTTTCTGATCTATGCTGAATTTGGAGAAAAATGAAAGTTGAAAATCCAACCTCCATTGTTGGGTTAGAGGTCTGCTAAGGATAATGATGCCTGTTGCAGCGGGTCCCATAATGGCAGTCCTCATTCTCCATGGAAGTATCACTGTAATGAATCCTTTCCCCGCTACAACAGTCGCTTCTTAGGAAAAATGAATCTCTACCTCTATTTCCCTTTCCATGTGTATTCGTCTAACTATTTTGTTTTCTCTACAGGATCACACTATGTCTAGCAGCGGCAACAGTCACACCTTTAGCTACATCCGGTTTATGTTTGATTAGTGCCAGTTCTGGCACAACGGATAGGCGCCAAGTGTTTGTTACACGATAAGGGGTTCAACATGCAGGACATGGTGAAGAAGGTGCTGGAATTCTATGCCCTTCTTCAGGAGATGGAGTGGGGTCCATTGGTAAAGGAACCCTACAAAGCCAATAAAAATTGGGTGAGAGAGTTCTATGCCAACCTACGCATTGTGAACTAGGACAGTCCGGACCCGATGACCTATGTTTGAGGGATGCAAATCAACCTCAGTATCGCCTCCATCAATGAGGCATTAGGTCTGCCCAACCCCCTGAGGCCGAGCTGAAAGCCAGAGACACAAAAGATAACGGGAGGTGGCTAGTGGATACTTTGATTGTGGAGGAGCTCAGGGCTTTGTCTCATTATAGCATCACCCCCCACTGGCATTAAGGGTACCTACATCATGGTTCAGTCCAGTTGATGGCTGAATTTAGTGTCTCGGAGGATCTTCCCGTCCACAAATGTGACCAATGTGACCTACCCCCGAGCTTTAGTGGTGGCTTGTATCTTGAGCGGGGTGCCAGTCAATGTGAGGGAACAGATAGCGGAGGAGTGGAGGTATTTTTTGACCAAGAGTGTTGCTGGCCTTCCCTTTCCATCTCTCATTACCCTGCTCTGTAAGAGGGCTAAGGCGCACCAGGAAGCTAGGGAAGACATGGTGGCATATGGCGTGCCTTTGATCCTCTGAGGGTGAATGATGCATCAGGGAGGGGCAAGAAGAAGAGGAAGGCTACTTCTGGCGACGAGGGGAGTGGGGCCGACCCTTCTAGCCCTGTTGGTTCGTTCGAGTGAATTTATATAGAGATAGCCACCACACGGGAGCTATTGGGAGGGTTTCCCAGACCTCCTTCAGGCGATAGGCCATCTAGCGTAGCCGCTGCGGATCTATAGGAGGTGCAGGGAGTGATTGCCTCCTTGGCCTAGGCCCATGTAGTGCTTAGGGAGAACCTTGAGAGAGAGAAGAGAAAATGACACTCCCAAGAAAAGCTCTCCATCCGTATGTGGAAGGGGATCAAGAATGTCACGACCTGAGTTCATACCCTGGATGTGACACGGTATGTAGGATTACAAGTGACCCCAAGAAAACCCATGGTAAAGCATACTTCTACTAAGACTGAGCTGCTGAAAATAATAATAAGTGGAAGCTGACTAAAGAAATGAGCATATACTGATTTATAACACAAAAATCTAAACATACACTTGAAACTCAAACTGAATCTATAAACACTATCTGAGAGGCTTCTAAAAAGAACATATAAGTTACTAGGACAAACCCCCAATGTCATGCCCCACCTTGGGAGGCATGACTGGCACCTGGTGCCTTACTAAGATCTGAACTGACTTAACTAGGCTTGTGCACTCCTGAAACAGGCTTACTCCCCAAATCAAGAAAACAACGGGCTATATCTCAGCTGTAAATATAACCTCCGGCCAACAAGGCCTTATAGCCACCTATAAAGGAAAACAACTAACAAGAAATAGGCAATAACAAGGAACCCTATGCGGGCCGACAAGACCACCATGATGTCTAGTTATGACTGTAAAGTAAATCTAGTGCTAAGCTAACTATGACCGACAAGGCCGCTAACTGACAGCTAAACAAGGCCCCACACGACCAACACATAAAATAAAACACATATGGGCCCCACACGGCTAATAACAGCTAACCACAGGGAAATAGAAAAATTATGCAAGCCTCTAGGAGTAATATGATGGTACGGACAGGGCCCCGACCTACCCATAAACTGTACAATCAAAAAGAAGTAAACCTTCTATCTACAAGCTCCGGAGGAAAGGAGTTGACCTTTCTAACAATCATGGCTGAAGGCTAAAAGGGATTCCCTCCTCGTCTATCCATAACTGCAGGAAAGTAATGCAGTGTCCCAGAAAGGGCGTCAGTACGATATATACTGAATATGTAAAGAGATGCTTTGTAGATAACTGAATAAAAGAAATGAAACTGAGAATAACTTAAATGAAGGGATAGAGATCATACCTGAGTAATAGAACTTCTTACTGTCTTATTTATTAGTAACTAAAGCAAAAAAAAACCTTACCTGGCACCCATAAGCCGAAAGGTACAATCAGCACAAAATAACCCACCTGGGGCCCCCATAAGCCCTGGTGAGTACACTTCAGTCTATATACCCTATCAAGGTCGCAATGGGTCAACTAATAGCTATAGCCGTCCTACTAGTCCTCTGGGTTTGCAACTGAGCTCGCTTGGCTCCTGACTGTAGCTGTGTTTGAGTCTAGTGGACTCCTGATATCTGCACCCCGGGCACCACGCTCGACGGGGGTGTGTAGAGCCAACCACGACATATAATAGCCCACCCATGGAATGGATTATATGAGGACTTGGGACCCCATCTTCGTCACTCGTGGAAGGCATACCGCTCCGTAGAGCAACGTCATCTCGCCTCTGGCAGGCGTCGACACAGCTAATAACCCTGGGATCGGTCTTGAAGGCTACACAGGCATAATCCATCCCAAACTAAACATGGAATATGGGTTTCAGCTAATAACAAGAACTAATCACAATAGACATGCTTATGGTATTCTTACTGGAATTTAAACTGAGTTATCATGCTAAAGAAGCTAACTTGCCGATGGAAACTGCCTTAACATACCTTGTTCGTCGATTACTGATTAACTGGTGAGGTTTAGTTCGTATTCAACTGCTCTTCTCAGCTGTAATCGTATTACTGGGGGAATATGACTAGTTTCAGTACTAAATTTGGCAAAAACAATAGCTTTATATATAAATATTAACTATATTTCAACTTAACAAAACATGGTCGAAAACTCATAATTTCTCGAAAGTCCAGAAGGGAGAAATGCTTACTTGAAGCCTGTGATCGTGTAGAAATTAGTTTGGAGAAAATCCAATGACTTTGGCTCAGCGGGGTTACAGTTTACTGGGTGAATTTCATGAAAATAACTCCGTATCAATGCTCCCTGTAGCCTTAAACTTCAATACTCGAAGTTAATTTGAATTCCGGCGGCGTTTTGCACCGTAAACGGATGAAATTTTACTAATCTCTTTGTTCTCTCTCAAGTCTGGCCGTGGGAATTATTTGAAAATGTGATCTCAACTGAATAGAGGGCCTTATATATATATATTAGGGCATTGGCAGGGAGGCATGCAACACTTCCCATCGCGCCAACCTCCTTGCGCGTCGCGCCCCTCAACGAGCCAAGGGGCTGACGCGCCGTGCTGCCCAAGGCGCTAGTGAGCCGGCGCGTCGCGCTGGCCCTTGCGGCCTAGCCTCGCTCGACCCAACTTTCGAGGCTTTTCTACACGCGTCGTACTCTACTTATTTACCTCAAATACACGTGTACACTTATAATTCATCAACTTTTACGGGGTGTAACATCCTCCCCTCTTTAGGAACATTCTTCCTCGAATGCCAACTTTGTTTACAGGGGTTTATCTCTTTTAGGACTATTATTCTGGAAAACTTTTGGCAGAGTCTCCCTTATAATATGGACTATCCAAAAATCCTAAAACGCAGAAAAGTCCAATACAAGCACTTCATATAACACTATAACAATTATTTCACAATAAGGCTGGAGTCAACTAAGCAATATGTATAACACAAATCATGAAACAACAACTGAATCAATAACTTACCTTAACTGCATAATCTGGACTAAGCTTGGAACAAATGAGGATATCCAAATCTCATATCATCCTCAACTTCCCCGGTCATCTCCTCTCTATATCTGTTCCTCCACAATACCTTGACGGAAGCGACATCCTTAGTTCTCAACCTATGAACCTGTCTATCCAATATAGCTACTGGAACCTATTCATAGGCTAACTCCTCAGTGACATGGACATCCTCAACTGGAAAAACTCGGGATGGGTCCCCTATGCACTTTCGTAGCATCGACACATGAAAGACCGGATGAACAGATTCCAATTCTGAAGGAAAATCTAGCTCGTATGCCATCAAGCCTATTTTTCGGAGTATTCAGTACGACCCAATAAACCTTGGGCTAAGCTTACCCTTTTTTCCAAACCTTATTACGCCCTTCATTGGTGAGACTTTTAGAAACACCCACTCATCTACATTGTATTCCAAGTTCCTACGCCGTACATCAGCGTAAGATTTCTGGCACCTTTGAGCTGTCAACAGGTGTTCTCTAATGAGCTTTACTTTCTCCTCTGACTGATGGATCATGTCTGGTCCAATTAACTCTGATTCCCAAACTTTGAACCAGCCAACTAGAGATCTGCACTTCCGCCCCATATAAGGCTTCATAAGATTCCGTGTAGATTGCTGAGTGATAATTGTTATTGTAGGCAAACTCAATAAGTAGTAAGTGTTCATCCCAGCTGACCCCAAAATCCAGCACACATGCCCGTAACATATCCTCGAGCATTTGAATTGTATGTTCTGCTACCCGTCTGTTTGAGGACGGAAGGTCGTACTTAGATTAACCTGCGTCCCCAGGCCCCTCTGAAAGGACTGCCAAAATTTAGCTGTAAACTACGCTCCCCTGTCAAAAATAAATGATAACGGAACACCATGCAATCGGACTATCTCTCTGATATACAATTTAACATAGTTTTCAGTTGAGAAAGTAGCCCTTACTAGTAGAAGATGAGCGAATTTCATTAACCTATCAACAATCAACTAGATCGAATAAAATCTGCGTCGGATATCGGGTAGCCCAGTTAGAAAGTCCATATTAACTACCTCCCATTTCCATACGGGCACTACTATCTTTTGTGTTAATCCGCCACATTTTTGATGTTCGACTTTCACCTGCTGGCAAATAGGACGTTGTGCTACAAATTTTGCTATCTCTTATTTCATTCCTGGCCACCAGTAATTCTCTTTTATATCATGATACATCTTTATTGAACCTGGGTGAAGAGAGTAACGGGAATAATGTACCTCGCCCATGATCTACTGGCGAAGCCCTACCACATCTGGAACACAGAGGCGATCCCTAGATCTCAAAACTCCGTCTTCAATTACCTTGAAATCCGCTACTTTCCCTCGCTGAGCCTTATCTTTGAGATGAACCAGGTTAGGGTCTTCATACTGTTGTCCTTTCACTTCTACAACCAGCGATGACACTGCAGTATTCTGGATCACTGTTCCACTATCTCCCAAATCTACTATTCTGATGGCTAAACTGGATAACTAATGCAATTCTTGAGCTAGCTCCCTCTGTTCAGGCTTCAAATATGCCAGACTTCCCATGGATTTGTGACTAAGGGCATTTGCTACAACATTGGCTCTTCCTGGCTGATATAAAATGTTCACATCGTAGTCCTTCAACAGCTCTAACCAACGACGCTGCCGCAAATTCAACTATTTCTGTGTGAAAATGTACTGGAGGCTCTTATGATCAGTAAAAATATCTATGTGGACACCATATAGATAGTGCCTCCATATTTTCAAGGCATGAATTACCGCGACCATATCTAGATCATGGGTGGGGTAGTTCTTTTCATGCTTCCTCAGCTATCTTGAAGCGTAAGCAATCACCTTACCATGCTGCATCAACACACATCCTAACCCGACGCCCGAAGCATCACAATATACTGCATATCCCTTTGATCTGTCTGGAAAAGCTAATACTGGTGCTAATGTCGGTCTATTTTTTATCTCCTGAAAACTCTATTCACATGCTTCGGTCCAGTGAAATTTAGCTGTTTTTTGAGTTAACTTGGTCAAGGGAGCTGACAGAGTAGAAAACCCTTCTACAAACCTCCTGTAATACCTGGCTAACCCCAGAAAATTGCGCACCTCAGTCCGGGTGGTAGGTCTAGGCCATGTTTTTACTGCCTCAATCTTCTGGGAATCTACCTGGATACTAGCTCTGACACAACATAACCCAGAAAGGCCATCGAATTTAGCCAAAACTCACATTTAGAGAACTTTGCATATAACTGCCGATCTCTGAGAATCTAGAGCATTGTTCATAAAAGATCCCGATGTTCTGCTTCTGAGCGGGAATATACTAGGATATCATCAATAAATACTATCACAAACAGGTCTAGATACGGCCTGAAGATGTTGTTCATCAAATTCATGAACACTGTTGGAGCATTCGTCAGCGCGAAGGACATGACTAGAAATTCAAAGTGGCCATACCTGGTCCTGAAAGCAGTCTTTGGAATATCCCTCTTGCGAATCCGAACCTAATGGTACCCAGACCTTAAGTCAATTTTTGAGAAATACTTTGCCCCCTGTAGCTGATCGAACAGGTCATCTATTCTGGGAAGCGGGTATTTGTTCTTGATAGTGACTTTATTCAACTGCCAGTAATCTATACACATGCGAAGGGAACCATCCTTCTTTCTCACAAATAGAATTGGTGCACCCCACGGTGAAGTACTCGGCCTGATAAAGCCCTTATCTAATAGATCTTTTAACTGCTTCTTTAATTCTCTGAGCTCAGCAGGAGCCATTCGGTACGGAGGAACAGATATAGGCTGAGTACCCGGTAATAGGTCAATTGAAAAGTCAATCTCCCGTTCTGGGGGAATACCAGGTAGTTCATCTGGGAATACATCTGGAAATTTATTGACTATTGGAATGGACTGGAGAGTCAGAGATTCTGCTTGGACATCCTGAACCTTGACAATATGATAAATACATCCTTTTACTATCAATTTTCTCGCCTGAAGATAGGAAATAAACCTACCTTTTGGCGTGGCTGCACTACCTTTCCACTCCCGTACAACCTCCCCTAGAAAGTGGAATCGGACAGTCTTGGTACAACATTCAACATTGGCATAGCATGGCGCCAGCCAATCCATACCCATAATTGCATCAAAATCAATCATTTCTAATTTTATCAAATATGCTTAAGTCTGACGACCAGCAACCTCTACCGTTCATCCTCGGTAGACCCTCTTAGCTATAATAGAATCACCGATGGGAGTAGACATTAGAAAAGGTCACTGAAGCGATTCTGGCATAATACCAAACTTCTAAGCCACTAATGGGGTAACATAAGACAAGGTGGCTCCTAGATCTATCAATACGTAAGAAGAATGAGAGCAAATATCCAACATACTTGTCATCACATCCGGCGACGACTCTGACTCCTGTCGTCCCGGTAAGGCATAAGTGCGATCCGAACCGGTACCTGAACTAGATGCCCCTGGTCTTCCTCGGCCTCTGCCAGCTGGAGCTAAAGGCCTATGCCCTACTGAATATGCTGGGACACGTGACCCTACTGAAGATCTATCCTGTCGGTCCCGATCACTCTAACCTCTGGCTGGAAAATCTCTCATCCAATGACCCTCCTGTCCAAAGGTATAACATGATGTGGAACCATACTTGCATGCCCCAAAATGACGCCGACTGCAAATAGGGAAAAGTGGCACGGTGAATCTATTCTGCTCCACTCTCTCTACTACTGTGAACCTACTAATCATGAGCTCTCGCCGGGCCCTAGCTGCCCCCAACGACCAGATCCACTCCCCTGCTGCTGTTGTAGGGGGTGGGGGTTTGGGTGTTCTGTTTGAAAATCATGGCCTGGGTACACCCTGGGACTCCGCCTGGATGTAACTAGGTCTGCCCGACAACGTTGCTCTTGATTTGCCCTTCTTATCTCCCGTTGCCACTGTTTGATCCCTTCAACATTCTGAGCAAAAGCCTGAACGCGAGCAATATCCATGTCCTCTCATAGAGTGGCCGTAATACAATTCTCCACATATTCTGGATTCAGCCCCATAATAAACCAGTGCACCCTAGCCGACATGGTATCTACAAAAGCTGGTGAATATCAGGCCAAGGAGTCGAACCTCATAGTGTACTCCCGAACACTCATCGACCCCTGCTCTAGATGTAGAAACTGATCAACCCGGGCCTGTTGAATTTCCCATGGCAGGTAGTGATCCAGAAAATCCTCTGAAAAGTTAGGCTAAGTCGGAGGGGAAACACCTCTCCCTTGGGACCTCTCCCAATACTGCGATGTCTCGTAGCCGGAATACCGCTAACTCAATCGACTCTGCAGGTTTGGCATGCATCACCCTGAAAATCTGCTGCATCTGATCTAAGAAATCTTGAGGGTCCTCCGCCCGATCTGTCCTTGTGAACTGTGGAGGACTCAATGCGAGAAACTCCCGGACCCTTGAACTACCAGGTCCTCCTGAGGACTCTATGACCATGGGTGCCACTGGCTGATGTAGTGCAACCATAATCTAAGCTAGCATAACAACAACACTCCTGACCTCCTGATCCGATGGTACGGGTATAGAGACGCTTGAGGTGGTACTGACGCATCTCTCCCTAAGCGGCTCATGATGGGGCGGAGACTGCTGGGGAAGATGAGATGAAGTATCCCTGTCGCCCTAAGATCGCGCTGACTCTAACAGGGGCACCCTTCTAGTGCCCTCTCCTACTGCAATTCCAATCTCCTGCCAGTCGTGGTGTGTCGCGAGTCTAACATTTCTCTATAGATAAAAGAATATGGTAAGCTTAGAGACTTAACCCTATACTATACAGCTCTATAGCACGATTGGATAAGAAGAAAGAGTAACCATCCTATCATGCCTCGCAGCCTCCGCCTATAGAATGTGGTGCACAACACATCCATAGACAAGACTCTACTTAGCATGGCTTACAGACTCCCTGCGATATGACCTACTCTGATACCAAGTTTGTCCGCCCCACCTTGGGAGGCATGACTGGCACCTGGTGCCTTACTAAAATCTAAACTGACTTAACTAGGCCTATGCACTCCTGGTGCAGGCTTACTCCCCAAATCAAGAAAATAGGCTATATCTCGGCTATAAATACAAACTCCAGCCGACGAAGCCTTATAGCAACCTATAAAGGAAAACAGCTAACCAGAAACAGGCAATAACAAGGAATCCTATACGGGCCAACAAGACCACCATGTTGTCTAGTTATGACTGTAAAGTAAATCCAATGCTAAGCTAAACTATGGCCGACAAGGCTGCTAATTGACAGCTAAACAAGGCCCCACAAGACCAACATGTAAATTGAAACACATATGGGCCCCACACGACCAATTAAAGCTAACCACAAGGAAATAGAAACAATCTACAAGCCTCTAGGAGTAGTATGATGGTTGGGACAGGGCCCCGACCTACCCATAAATTGTACAATAAAAAAGAAATAAACCTTCTATCTACAAGCTCTGGAGGAAAGGAGCCGACCTTTCTAACAATCCTGGCTGAAGGCTAGGAGGGATCTGCTCCTTGTCTATCTGTACCTGCAGGCAAGTAATGCAACGCCCCAGAAAGGGCGTCAGTACGATATGTACTGAATATGTAAAGCGATGCTTTGTAGATAACTGAATAAAAGAAATGAAACTGAGAATAACTAAAATGAAGGGATAAAGATCATACTTGAGTAATAGAACTTCTTACTTTCTAATTTATTAGTAACTAAAGCAAACAAAAACCTTACCTAGCCCCCATAAGCCGGAAGGTACAATCAACACAAAATAACCCACCTGGGGCCCCCATAAGCCCTGGTGAATACACTTCAGTCTATATACCTCTATCAAGGTCGCACTGGGTCAACTAATAGCTATAGCCGTCCTACCAATCCTTTGGGTCTGCAACTGTGTCCGCTCGGCTCCTGACTATAGTTGTGTTTGAGTCTAGTGGACTCCTGATATCTGCATTTCGGGAACCAGTCTCGATGGTGGTGTGTAAAGCCAACAATGGCATATAATAGCACACCCATGAAATGGACTGTATGAGGACCTGGGACCCCATCTTCGTCCCTCGTGGACGGCATACCGCTCCATAGAGCGACGTCATCTTGCCATTGGCGAGCGTTGACACAGCTAATAACCCTGGGTTCGGTCATGAAGGATATACAGGAATAATCCATCCCAAACTAAACATGGAATACGGGTTTCAGCTAATAACAAGAACTAATCACAATAGACATGCTTCTGGTATTCTTACTGGAATTCAAACTGAGTTATCATGATAAAGAAGCTAACTTGCCGAAGGAAACTACCTTAACATACCTCGTTTGTTGATTACTGTTTAACTGGTGAGTTTCAGTTCGTATTCAACTGCTCTTCTCAGTTGTAATCGTATTACTAGGGGAATATGACTAGTTTTGGTACTAAATTCGGAAAAAATGATAACTTATATATAAATATTAACTATATTTCAACTTAACATAACACGATCGAAAACTCATAATTTCTCGAAAGTCCATAAGGGAGAAATGCTTACTTGAAGCCTGTGATCATATAGAAATTAGTTTGGAGCAATTCCAACGACTTTGGCTCTGCGGGGTTATGATTTGCCGGGTGAATTTCCTGAAAATAACTCCGTAGCAATGCTCCCACTAGCCTTAAACTTCAATACCCAAAGTTAATTTGAATTTGGGCGGCGTTTTGTAGCGTAAACGAATGAAAATTTACTAATTTCTTCGTTCTCTCTCAAGTCTGGCCGTGGGAATTATTTGAAAATGTGATCTCAACTGAATAGAGGTCCTTATATATATATTAGGGCTGTGGC
>JACEIK010001392.1:185889-199532 GCA_018107945.1 Datura stramonium
CTTGTATCAAATTGGGTTTATATTCAATTTACAACTAGACTAGGATTGTGTTCCCCAAGATTTCATAACCACAAGGATTATAAACTAGTGATCTTTTCCGGTGCTTAACATGCAATATTGGTAAGTCAGGTTCACCTAAATGGTTGGTCCCCTATCTAGATGATTTTCACCATGCAACTTGGTTTGTATACGGGTGTATTTTAGTTAACCCTTACCCTTAATATCGGATTAGCTATTTCTCGGACAAGTTCAAGCTATTAGATGAGGGTTGGTAGCCTCAAATCTCCGTTGTTAATCCCTTTTTCCCATTCTTTACCTCCTTGATCCGATAAGTAAGAATAACGCAAGTCTTAACGTTTGCAACCATCAAGAATCAATCAAAACGAAGGGAAAAACAATACATGCATAAAACTCCATTCAAGAATCACTAAGTATTTTTACCTATGTGTGCTAATTCATCTTGATTCCCACAAACCTAGTTTATGGGTTTAGCTGCTCATGTTTGTGTTATTGCAATCACAAATTATAGAAGAAATCATAATTGCAACTTACAAAATATTGTAGAATAAAAATCAAGTAGATTGAATAAAATTCCAATGTAGCTTTTGTATCTTGAATCAAGAACAATAGTATGACAACTTTCTCAAGAATATCGCTCAATATTCTCAGAAAATCGTCCTCAGAACATTCCCCTAAAATAAACCTAAAATTGGGTATTTATAATACAAAGAAATCCTTTTCCTAAATAAATCTGGAAACCAGGTCGGCAGTGGCAACTGGCAATGTGACGGATCGTTAGGCCTTTTGACGAGTCATTCTTTGCTTTAAAACAATCGTCCTCAGCAACTTACCCAGGACTGGAAACGGGTCACCTAACGACTCGTCGTGCCTTAGCACGAGTCGTTAGGTCTCTCATGGTCTACTTCCTCAGAAATTCCAGTGCACCTCACGGATAGCTCCAGTGGCCTGCCAAGGAGTCGTTCCTTCAGGTGACGACTGGTGATGTCTCTCGTCAACTTCACTGGACACTTGGTTGAATTTTTCTCGTCAAGTGCACTGTTTTACTTTTTCAAAACTTCATCTTTTTTCCAACACCTCAAGTGATGGGTCGTACCTCCTTCCAATGACTCGTTAAGTGTCTGGCAGTCACCTTTCAGTTGTTTTTAACATTAATTCGACCAAAATCACTTCCAGACCTGTTTTCCTGCACATTATGCACAAAATACCTTATACCCATATAAACATACCTAAAATGTGCATAATTTCTTGCTTTTAAGCGTCGAAAGTGCCGTAAAATTACGGCACATCAGAATACCGCTAACTCGACTGACTTTGCAGGTGTAGCATGCATTACCCTGAAAATCTGCATCTGATCCAAGAAATTTTGAGGGTCCTCCGCCCGATCCTTCCCTGTGAATTACGGGGTACTCGGTGCGAGAAACTCCTGGAACCTCGAACTACCAGGTCCTCTTGAGGACTCTGCGGCTGTGGTTTCCACTGGCTGACACTGTGTAGCCATCATCTGAGCTAGCATAACAACAGCACTCCTAACCTCTTGATCCGATGGTACTGGTATAGAGACTGCTGGAAACAATGCCGTCAAATTTGCTGCTCTGATGGCTCCTGACGTGGTGAAGAATGCTGGGGAGACCGAGATGAAGTCTCCCTGTCTCCCTCAGATCGGGCTGACTTTGATTGAGGTACCCTGCTAGTGCCTTCCCCTGCTGCAACATCCAATCTCCTGCCAGTCGCGGGGTGTCACGGGTCTGTCATTTCTCTGTAGATAAAAGAATATGGTAAGCTTAGGGACTCAACCCTATACTGTAMAACTCTATAGCACGACTGAATAAGAAGAAAGAGTAACCATCTTATCATGCCTCGCAGCCTCCTRMATATAGAATGTGGTACACAACACATCCATATATAATACTCTACTTAGCACGGCTTGCAGACTCCTTGGGATATGACCTGCTCTGTTACCAAGTTTGTCACGCCCCACCTTGGGAGGCATGACTGGCACCTGGTGCCCTACTGGGATCTGAACTGACTTAACTAGGCCTATGCACTCCTGGTGAAGGCTTACTTCCCAAATCAAGAAAACAACGGGCTATATCTCGGCTGTAAATACAACCTCCGGCCGACAATACCTTATAACCACCTGTTAAGCAAAACAACTAACCAGAAATGACAATAATCGGGAATCCTATGCAGGCCGACAAGGCCACCATGATATCTAGTTGTGACTGTAAAGTAAATCCAGTGCTAAGCTAAATTATGGCCCTACATGGCCATCACGTAAACTAAAACACATATAGGCCCCACACCACCGATTAATAGCTAACCACGGGGAAATAGAAATAATCTACAAGCCTCTAGGAGTAATATGATGGTCGGGACAGGGCCCTGACCTACCCATGAACTGTACAATTAAAAAGAAGTAAACCTTCTATCTACAAGCTCCGGAAGAAAGGAGCTAACTGCTCTGGTGATGCTGGCTGAAAACTATGAGGGACCTGCTCCTCGTCTATCCGTACCTGCAGGCAAGTAATGCAGTGCCCCAAAAAGGGCGTCAGTATAATATGTACTAAATATGTAAAGCGATAACCATAAATGACTGAAATAAAGAGATAGAACTGAGAATAACTTAAATGAATGGGGTAGAGATCATACCGAGTAATAGAACTTCTTACTATCTAATTTATCAATATCTAAAGCAAACAAAAACCTTACTTGGCCCCCATAAGACAGAAGGTACAACCAGCACAGAATAACCCACCTGGGGCCCCCATAAGCCCTGGTGAGTACACTTCAGTCTATATACCCTATCAAGGTTTCACTGGGTCAACTACTAGCTATAGCTGTCCTACCGGCCCCCTGGGTATGCAACTAAGCCCGCTTGACCCCTTACTGTAGCTGTGTCTGAGTCCAATGGACTCCTGATATCTACACCCCGAGCACTAGGCTCGACGGGGGTGTATAGAGCTAACCACGACATATGAGGACCTGGGAACCCATCTTCATCCCTGGCGGACGGTGTACTGCTCCGTAGAGTGACGTCATCTCACCCCTAGTGGGCGTCGACACAACTAACAACCTTGGGGTCGGTCATGAAGGCTATACAGGCATAATCCATCCAAAACTAACATGGAATACGGGTTTCAGCTAATAACAACAACTATTCGTAATAGACATGCTTCTGGTATTCATACTGGGACTCAAACTGAGCTATCATGCTAAAGAAATTAACTTGCCGAAGGAAACTGTCTTAACATACCTCGTTCGCCGATTACTGATTAACTGGCGAGTTTCAGTTCGTATTCAACTGCTCTTCTCAACTGCAATCGTATTACTAGGGAAAAATGACTAATTTCAGTATCAAATTCAATATAAACGATAACTTTATATATAAAATATTAACTATATTTAAACTTAATGGAAAACGGTTGAAAACTCGTAATTTCTCGGAAGTCCAGAAGGAAGAAATGCTTACTTTAAGCCTCTTATCGTATTGACACTAGTTTGGAGCTATTCCAACAACTTCAGCTCGCCGGAGTTACAATTTGCCGAATGAATTTCGTGAAAATAACTAGGTAACAATGCTCCCTACAGCCTTAAACTTTAATACCCGAAGTTAATTTGAATTCGGGCGGCATTTTGTAGCCTAAACGGAAGAAAAATATTGATTTTCTTCATATTTTCCCCTTGCTGGCCGAATGTATAAATTGAAAATGAAATAGAATCAAAGGGGAGAACTTATTTATACTTGAGGCAGTGGATAGGGGTCTGTGGCACAGACCTTGTCACGCCAATCCAGGGCCGTGTCACGGAGGAGCGTGATCCATGCCACGCTGCCCCTTTGAGCAGCTTGCCCAGCCTTCTCCCGCGCGGTCCCGACTCCGTGCTCATTCGACCTTTCCTCGGGTCCCTTTATCGCACGTATTACACTCTAAAACTCTTAACCAACGTACGAATAGGCCATCTAAACATTAGAAACTTAAGGGTGTAACATTTATTTCCTACCTTAAAGCCCAGAAACTCATCTCCAAGGGATGTATTTATCATCTGGTTCGAGTCAAGGATTCCAACTCTGAGACCCCAACTATCCAGTTAGTCCCCGTGGTCAGCGAGTTCCTAGATGTTTTTCCTGAGGATCTTCCAGGAGTTCCCCCTGAACGGGAAATAGACTTCGGAATAGATCTCCTCCAAGATACTCAGCCCATCTCCATCCCTCCTTACAGAATGGCTCCACCTGAGCTTAAGGAGTTGAAGGAGCAATTAAAAGATCTTCTTGACAAGGGTTTTATTAGACCCAGCATCTCTCCCTGGGGTGCTCCAGTGCTATTCGTGCGTAAGAAAGATGGCACCCTCAAAATGTGCATCGATTATCGGCAGCTGAACAAAGTCACAGTCAAGAACAAGTATCCCCTACCCAGAATTGACGATCTATTCGACCAACTTCAGGGAGCCAGTTGTTTCTCCAAGATAGATCTCAGGTCAGGGTACCCCCAGCTAAGGGTCAGGGAGTGTGACATATCGAAAACAGCATTCAGAACTCGGTATGGTCACTACGAGTTTGTGGTGATGTCCTTCGGGATAACAAACGCCCCAGTAGCCTTCATGGATTTATTGAAACAAAGTCTTCAAGCAGTATCTGGCTATGTTCATCATTGTATTTATCGACGACATTCTAGTATACTCCAGAAATGAGGAAGAGCATTCCAAAAACCTAAGATTAGCATTGCAGACACTCAGGGACCACCAATTGTTCGCCAAGTTCGTCAAGTGCAAATTCTGGTTAAAGTCTGTGACCTTCTTAGGTCATGTGGTCTCAAGTGAAGGAATACAAGTAGATCCTCAAAAGATAGCAACTGTAAAAGATTGGCCAAGACCTACCTCTCCTACTGAAATTAGGAGTTTCACGGGCTTAGCTGGATATTACCGATGGTTTTTGGAAGGCTTCTCCTCTATAGCATATCCTTTGAGTAAGTTAACTAAGAAGAAGGTGAAATTTTAGTGGTCGGATGAGTGTGAGAAGAGTTTCCAGGAGTTGAAGACTCGACTCACTACTGCTACAGTTCTGACCTTGCTAGAAGGAACAGATGGATTGGTTGTTTATTGTGATGCTTCAAGGGTTGGACTCGGTTGCATTCTGATGCAGCGGGGCAAAGTGACAGCTTACGCCTCCAGACAACTCAAAGTTCATGAGAAGAATTATCCAACTCATGACATAGAGTTGGCAGCGGTGGTGTTTGCGCTAAAAATATGGAGGCATTACTTATATGGAACTCACGTAAACGTGTTTACAGATCATAAGAGTCTTCAGTACGTGCTGAGTTAGAAGGATCTAGAACTACATCAGAAAAGGTGGTTGGAGTTGCTAAAGGACTATGACATGAGCGTGCTATATCACCCAGGTAAATCCAATGTGGTGGCTGACGCCCTAAGCAGATGGTCTATGGGGAGTGTGGTTCACATTGAGGAACGCAAGGAGTTAGCAAAGGATGTTCACAGACTAGCCCAGTTAGGGGTGCAGTAGGTGGAATTAGCTGAAGGTGGTGTGGTAATGCAAAAGTGGGTCGGACTCATCTCTGGTAGTTGAAGTTTAGTCTAGACAGGATAAAGATCCTGTTCTGCTTAAACTTGAAGAAGCAGTTCTCAGAAAGGAGGTTGAGGATTTCTCCCAAGGGGGATATGGGGTGCTTCGTTACCAGGGATGGTTGTGTGTACCGAATGTTTGTGAGTTGAGACAGCAGACATTGGCCTAGGCACACAGCTCGAGATACTCTATTCAACCTGGTGCGACTAAGATGTACCGTGATTTATGGGATATTTACTGGTGGGACGGCATGAAAAGAGATATGGCTGAATTTGTAGCATAGTGCCCGAACTGCCAACAAGTCAAGGTAGAACACCAAAGACCCAGAGGTATGACTCGATATATTAGTATACCCACATGGAAGTGGGAAGAAGTAAATATGGATTTCATTACAGGTCTACCCCGGACTCATTGACAGCATGACTCAATCTGGGTGGTAGTAGATCGGATTACTAAGTCATCTCACTTCCTCCCAGTCAAAACCACAGACTTAGCTGAGGACTATGCCAATCTTTACATCCGAGAGTTAGTCAGACTCCATGGGGTTCCCTTGGCTATCATTTCAGATAGGGGAACATAGTTCACCTTACACTTTTGGATGTCCTTTCAGAAGTGACTAGGCACTCAGGTCAAGCTCAACACAACTTTTCACCCATAGACCAATGGGAAAGTCGAGCGGACTATTTAGACCCTAGAAGATATGCTAATAGCATGCGCAATCGATTTCAAGGGTAATTGGGATGACCATGTGCCTCTTATCGAGTTTGCATTACAACAATAAATACCACTCTAGCATTCAGATGGCCCCATTTGAAGCATTATATGGGAGAGGGTGTAGATCTCCTATAGGGTGGTTCGAGGTTGGAGAAGTTACCTTGATAGGGCCAGACTCGGTTCACGAGGCAATGCAGAAAGCTCAGCTCATTAGAGAAAGGTTGAAAATAGCTCAGAGCTATCAGAAATCTTATGTCGATTGCAAAGAAGAGAGTTGGAGTTTGCAGTTGATGACTGGGTTTACCTGAAAATTTCTCCCATGAAAGGGGTGATGAGGTTTGGCAAGAAAGGAAAGCTCAGCCTGAGATATGTGGGACCTTATAGAATTTTGAGACGTATCGGCAATGTAGCCTATGAGCTAGAGTTAACTTCAGAACTAGCAGTTGTACACCCAATTTTCCATGTGACACTTTTGAAGAAGTGCATTAGAGATCCAACCTCAGTTGTGCCATTAGACACCGTGGGAATAAAGGATAGTCTCTCATATGAGGAGGTACTAGTACAGATCCTTGACCGTTAGGTTCGTAAGCTAAGGAACAAGGAGATAGCTTCAATCAAGGTTTTATGGAGAAATCAGAAGGTTGAAGGAGCTACCTGGGAGGTCGAAGCAGATATGGTGGCCAAATACCTGCATTTGTTCTCTACCATCTCTAGAACAACTTGAGATATTAGTTTTGACCCTAGGACTCAATTTAGTTTTCATGATTCATTGCAGGTGTTCAAGTCTCTTTTATGTTTTTGAATGTATGTACGAAAAGAGAATTTAGTTCAGTTATGTATTTTGAAACGGAGGTAGTCGTTCCGTCAGTTTTGGAGTTAAACGAATAGTATCTGGAACTTTGATAGTTATTCTCTAATTTCCTATGTGTTTTCTAACATTCGAGGACAAATGTTTCCAAGGGGGAGATATTGTAATGCCTCGGAAACTCAAAGAATAGATCTGGGACTTAAATCAAAAAATTTAGAAAATCTGTAGAAAATGTCTCAGGACGACCCACCTGACGAGTCGTTGTGAGACCTAATGACTCGTTAGGTCAGTCGTGGGAAGGAGGAAAAGGAAGTGGGAAGTGGGAAGCAGTTTACTTGACTGATGATGACAACGAGTCGTGGTCACCTATAATGACTCATCATGTCCCCCGTTATTAGCCCTAGTCAATTGTTAGGCAGTGCACCTAACGAGTGTCACCACGAGTCGTCATCAATGGAAACGGCTCATTAGGTGACTCGTGGTCAAGCCTAGTATAGAACTTCAGAAGTGAGGCAATAAGGTCCACGACTGGTGACCACGAGTCATGGTCAGTGAACACGACTCATTAGATCCCTCGTGGTGACCTATAGGGGAATCCAGGTAGTGTACCTGACGGGAGTGACCACGAGTCGTGGTTAGACACCACGACCCGTTAGGTCACCTAGCAGTTTTTCCCAGCGAATTTCTAAGAGCTATTTAGTAATTCCCTACTCTCTAAGCTTTAAACTACGTCATTTTCAAAATAGTTTTAGACTTATTAGGGGGTTTGAACGGATCCTCCCCTCATTTCCATGATCTTTCTCTAAAAAACTATTGAAGAGTTCCTCAAGAAAACTCTCAAGCAAGCTTAGGGTGCCCTCCATTGCACAGTTCAAGTCCCCTTCTCCGGAAAAATTTCAGTCAGGTATGTGGGAATTCAACAAGGGATTTGTCCTTCTCTGGTGTCCCCCAATATCTTCCCATAATTTCCCTATCAGTTTAGCACTGAGATTTTTGAATATGCAGAGATTTTCATGTTGATTCTCGTTAATTTCAATTGTGTTACTATCCATGTTTATTACTCATATGATTTTCATCAATTCATAAGTAAATAGTTGTTTTTATTGCAAAGATGATTTATAGCCCTAAATTTTCGAGTAAAGATTATTGCGTATTAAATTCCGTCTATTTTGCAAAGTATGTTTTGGGCTGAATATCATAGAAATTCTTATTATATACGTATGCTAGAAATTATTCCATTGAGGAGAATGATTTTACCCTTGTTGGATGAAACCCCTTTAAATTCTTGAAATTTCGTCATATTATGAAATTCCCGTGTTATTGGAATGAGTTGTGTTCTCTATTAGCTTTTTAGTAGTTTAGTTTAGTTAGAACGTAGAACCTCTTCAGCAATATTCAGAAAGTGTCAACTGATCAGTTTGACTTCAGTCTTTTTCTGAGGTGTCAGTGTGCCTCTCAGTTATTAGAATCAGACTCAGATTATAGTTATTTGGTCCATTAGGTAGCCATGACATTCTAGTTATATAGCTCTGACCTGCCCTAGGACCCCAATTCAGTTACAGATTGTTCATAGACGATTACGACACTTCTAGATAAGCAGCTCTGACCAATCTAGAACCCAGTTTAAGAATCTGGTCCGATAAGACTCTCAGGGTACTTTCAGTTATATGTCCATGACTAGTCTCGGGCCCCAGTTTCGAGCTATCCGCTTAGTAGTTCAGTATAGGTTTTCAGTGGGAATAGGACTTAGCATCGAGTGGGCCGGGGTTCCAGCGCACCCAGATTCCCAGAACTACATTGCCAGCGTAGGTTACAGTATTACTTGGCCTGATTGGCCCCAAACTTTTATGATCACCCAGTTCATGCCTTTATACCCTGACAAGGTATATTGGGTCCTACCGGTGGGGTGTATACATCGGACTCCACGTCTAGTTACGTGGTTATATGTCGGTTAGAGACTCTCCCACTAGTCAGTTCACTTCAGTCTCAGTTATTGATAGTTGAGTCCATTTCAGATCAGTTCAGTGTGGTCTCTCAGACTCAGTATTTCAAACTTAGGGCATGTCTTTGACCATCAGATAGGGTCATCTTGACCATTTCAGTTTACTTCAGTAGTTCAGTTCAGCATACCTATTGGTCATTGCGTGTCATTTCAGTTCAGACTTTATATTCAGATATGTTTTCTCCCACTTACTCAATACATTCAAAGTACTGACGCATACTTTTATGCTGTATCGTTTCATGATACAGATGCAGGTTCCCAGACTCAGCATCGTTAACCGTCGCGATTTAGATCCTCCTCCGTTGCAACCGAAGTGTGAGTCCTCATCATTCGGGGGACTTGCTGTACTTTCTTTCAGTTAAGTTATTATATTTAATTAGACTTAGAGTTATCTTGGGGATTGTCCCAGCAACTCCTCAGTTAGATGGCTTTCAGACCAGATTTAATTTCAGATTCTCAGATATTTTAAATCTCGATATTCAGTTTTTAATTCTTATAAATGCCATTATGTATTATTTCAAATTTCCGCTGTGCATGATTACTCAGAATACCAGTTTATAATAGACCGGGGATTGACTTGGGGTCACTTGTGACTTCAAGTACTGTGTTGCATCCACGGTGTAGGCTCGGGGCGTGACAATTCACTTTTTCAGTTGTAAAAACTCTATTAAATATAGTCAATCATCAAAACTCTTCTAATAAAAAATTCCCCCTTTGTTAATCGTCAAAAATCTTCTAATAACACATTATATTTAATAAAATCAGATAAGTACCCAAAAATAGGATAATTAGTTACAAAATAACTAGTTTCTCCAATATTAATTTGAATTCTTGCCCAGACCCCACACTAGACCATGGAGCATCTAATAGAAATTTCAAAAGAAAATATATGAATAAATAAATGATGAAGACTCTTTAAGAACTACCACGAACAATGCAGCGGCTCATCTCAATAACTGGATCAACTATAGAGAACTCATTGGCTAATTGCTTCATCATCACCAATAKTATCTGCATGGACATGCAGGTAAGGAGTGAGTTATACGTAAATATAACTTAGTAAGATCCTCGACCCACCATTTCAATGGAACTAGTATTAGAAAATACAACCACAATGAGCACAAAAATAATATGCCCAAAAATATGTTTCATAATGTAATACTTAATAAAATCCAAACAAATGTACAACAAGATCACTATATATCTCAACACAATTCACACTCAGGAGAGTCAGGACTTGTCATATGACAGTGAAAGAGATCCATCTAGCACCTCGACTAGTCCTCAACAGCATATATAGTGCCCAGAAGTATACTATGGCAGCAAGTACAAGGCCCCTAACATATTGAGGCAGCACATGTATGCCCCTAGTATATATATATATATATATTCTACAACAACATGTATAGGCCCCTAATATATTATGGAAGCATGTGTATGCCCCTAATATATTACGGCAGCGTATAGCCCCTAGTATATATATCGGCAACAAAGGAATGATACAAACACCCTAATGCTATCGTATGAGACCACGCCACACCACAAATCGCTTATTAAATAATTTAATATTCTCATCAATGTTATATATATGCGGCTGGTTAAAGATCACTGATTCTGCCAAACACACGCTTGTCCAAACACATGAACCAAATAAACAAAATAAAATTTTAAAACAGGTTTGAAAAGCAAGCGCCAAAGCTTAAAGTCTCACTTACCTCAAATTCACAACTTAAGCATTCTTTTCAATAAATTAAAACTTTATCCTCGGGTCTATGGATCACCTCAAACCATATAAAAATGAGTTTAGAATGGTGAAAAATTCTTCAATAGATGATTTCTAAACTTTTAACATAAGTCAAACTACCAATCAAAGGGTTGACCTAAAAGGCAACTCTAGTCAATAAGACAGAATTTCTGAATCATGACCATGAACAGATTCTTCTCAATGAAAGGATTGCAGAATACTATTCAAAACCGAATTTTGATAACTTTTGACCTTTCAAATCAATCATTTAGGTTGTAGAACNATTTTGATAATATTTGGCCTTTCAAATCAATCATTTAGGTTGGAGAACCCTAGGGCTAAACTTTTTACATTCCTCATAATTTCTCAATGTTTTCACCATAAAAATTCACTCATAATCACATAATTAACTTTAATAAATCATTTGAATCATTATCTTGATACTTTGAATAGAAAATTCTCATTTTTTTCTCCTCTTTTCTTCTCTTTTTTTCCCTTTTATATCTTTTCTCGTATGTGTTTCTTCTTTTACCTGCTATTGCACTAATTTTTTTTGTAAAATTACCAAATAAACCTTTAAAATAAAGGGTTATTAGAGTTATAAATTTTAAATATTTGTACAAGTTAAAATGAAATCACGTACAATGCACGTATCTAAAAAGTAGAATAAAGAAATAAATAAATAAATATTTATATACACACACAATTTTAGATCCCGCCCTAAAATTCCCATTCCTCTAGTGTTTGATAACAATATCGCAAAATATGAAACAAAATTAGAAATGGTCCATTTTGTTTGATATATGTTAAAAGCAATCACTTAAATATACTCGTGAGCAATTNCCCACACACACACACATATATATATATATGTATGTATAGAGATCTAAAGTTATACTAAATCGAAAAAGAGAAAATCTGTACTATATTGAATTATAATGTCAGAAACTAATTTAATTTTTTTTTGAAAAAAAATCATAACAGATATACTAGATCAAATTACAATATTGCAAAATATGAAAAAAAAATTAAAAATTGTCCCATGTTAAAAACAATTACTTAAATATACTCATGAGCAATTGAGTCATTCAAATTGGTTAATATTGAGTAATTTTTCTCATTGATCAAATATTTTAACGATGGTTTATTAAAAAAACTAGTATCTAAAAATATTTGATTATGAACGCATGCAATTATTGTTGTATATTAATTTGAAATAAGCTTCAAATCTTGAATCTGCCTCTATTCATGAGGTACAGAAGTTCCAACCAACATGTTCTTGGGTAATTATGTGATTTTGCGTGACAGACATGGATTGACACGGAGGAAAGCATATGCGGAAGAAGCAATTTCGTGAAGAAGGTAAGTGATCGTAAAGCTTTGATTGTTGTAGATGTAAAAGTCTAGAATCCAAACCAACAAAACCTTCTAGAGGTAGAGACTTAATTGAAGTCCAAAAGAAAAGGAGCACCTTCTTTTGGAAAATATTTAGTTATCATATTTAATTCAACAATCAAAATTGTTGAATATATAGGATTATCATTCACTGTTTTGAGCTTGTATTTTCTTTTCATCATGTTCTCTTTTATATCATGCGCGCATATATCTTTTAAAATAACAATGCCCTTTTTCAAAGTTTGTATTAGTAGCATGGATTACACGTGCAAAGCACGTGCCCAACAATTATACTATCATTAAAATTAATTATCACGTGTATACTTTTAAAGATACTAGTCTTAGTGTACGTGCCTCGCGCGTGTTCCTCATATGAATAATTATAAATTTTTAGAATAGCATAAATAATTTTGAAAAGATGTGTTTGTGTAATAATATAAGAATTTAGAAAGAAAATTATGAATTTCAAATTGTAATGGATAATGTTTAAGAGTTTGATCCAATCTAGTTGTTCTTACTTCAGTTTGTTCTAGTACTTGTTTCAATAAAACAAAATGGTCGGTGAAATAGTGTTTGATTTAAAGGCAAAAAAATCATTCTTTTTTACACAAGCAATTAAATGTATGCATTAAGTATATTTAAATATTAAAAAAATTATTAAATAATTATTTTGTCTAATGTGAACTCTATTTTTGAAAGTAAACAGGTGAAAGATATTTTGTTACGAGACTTCATTCTTTAAATATTTAATAATAACTTAATTTTAAATCTTTTACCCTTTATGAGATGATTTCAGCTAGATTTTTCTTCCTCTTAATCTCTTAATCTATTTATCAAGTGTGAACTCTATTTTAAAAGAGTAAAAAGATGAACATATTTTATTAAGGGGCTTCGTACTTTAAATATTTAATAATAACTTAATGTAAACGTTTCATTTTATCCTTTATGAGATGATTTCAGCTTTAAAAAAATTATTTTTCTATTAATCGACATGTCTAGTCAAACACCTCATATAAATTATTATTTTTGGTTAATATCCAAACTAAAAATTTTCATTGACATAAACTAATCGAAGACATACTAAATTAATTCAAATTTAAGTAAAAATATAAAATATAATACAAATAAAAAAAATTATTACCTCTTCGTCAATTAATGTCTCAGTTTTTCAAGTTCGTTCATTTTCTCTCGTTTTATACTCTTTTACTGATCCAGTTTCAATTACTAAGACTCCTATTATCCAATAAGAATCATATCACCTTAGACTGTTACTTGGCACAATTTTGTCCACAAAATCCAATTCAGATTTCATTGCAAGATTATCGAAAATAAATTATGCACAAGAGTTATAATTATAATAATATATTTTATAAAAAAAATATTT
>JACEIK010001392.1:213241-226397 GCA_018107945.1 Datura stramonium
AGAGAGATTTTTTCAAAGTTAACGAGTGCACGTGCACACTCACCTTTCCATGTAGGTCCGCCTCTGGCAAGAGCAGCTTCCCCCATCTCAGAATCCTCCTCATCATCATCACTAGACTCTATGTCCGAGTCTACTCTTGCCATCTTATCTTCCATGGCCATATCATCAACAAAGGCTCCTTGTATCCAAGCCCAACTCTGCAAAGGGCTCGCGAGTGCTCACTCAGAGGGTATATGTTAAGCTGCTGTAGCTGCTCCTCAGTCACACCATTCATCCTGAACTGGAGCATTTGCATACCGAACAAGTAGCTCAACATGTTGTCAATTCGTGCATTGCGCTCATTGACAGTAAGGACTGGACCGTTTATACCCTCGGGTTCCTTTATTTTTGTCATATGAACCCCCCTAGGGTCATAAGCAGCTCTATAGTCCGCTTCCTCCTCCTCAATGTCGTGCCCCCTCAAAAATCGGGTCAAGAGACCCCGAAATTCAAAGTTTTGACCTTTCTTTACCGTTGCTCTTTTCAACACATTTTTAATGAGCACCCCCACATTAATTGGCATTCCAGTGTTTAGTACATATACACTACACACTCTTTCTCTAGTCACATGTTTTCCAGACACTAAACAAGCACATATTATTTTTAACCAAACTCGTGCCTCTATACTTAAGTGAGCATATGGAAGCGAAATAAATTGTTGGTGGCGAGTCCACCGTGAACCAGAGTTAGGGATACATAGAGTATGTCTAATATTCCTATATGAAGATCTTTTCACCATGTCAATAAAGGGTTGTGGGTCAACATTAGGTGTCCCAAGTAATTTATTCAAAGTCTTAGGTGCAAACTCAATAATTTGACTTTTAATTTTAACTTAGTTCGACCTTTCCTTTGACATCCAATTTGCAAGGAATTCTCTCACCATATTCAAATTACAGTCACCAGGCGCATTAAACATAAAACCAAGACCAAGGGTGAGTATCGTATCTACCGTATGAGGGAAAACTAGTGACAAACAATTTCTATCAATAAACATATCATGTGAGTATTTAGATTCGTTATGTTCCTTGAACCATTTTTTACCTTCTTTCTTCGTGTCCCAACAACAATCATATCGCCTTAATGGTGGTGGTGCCATACTCACATTTTCATGCTCCTCTTCACTAGGTCTTCTTTCTCTTTTTGATCCATGGCTTGAAGAAGCCAGTCCTTTCCCTTTGTTTACTTTTGGTACCATTTGTGGAGGTTTCACAAGAAAATTGATATACTTTGTGATTTGGGTGAAAAAATTTTGGAAGATTTTGATGAATAGATGAAGTTTTGAGAGAGTTTGCTTGGGAATTTTGAGGGGTTCGGCGCGACACTTGTGAAGGTGAGCTGAAATTTTTAGGTCTACGCCTTTAAAATGCTCCTTAAAGCTGAAAATTACATTTTTACCCTGAAATTTTTTTCGCTTGGAACACCTGGCCGCGTTGCGGCACTGAATGCGCCAGAACTGCTTCACGAGGTGCTCCTGGATACGCCAACATATGCGCGCATCGTGCTTGTTGCTGCATTGCTCCTCCTATGCGTTGTGCCAGACCGTGTGGCGCTTGTGCCTGTGCCTCGCACCAGGCCTTGTGCTGCTTGGCCTGTGCGATGCTATCTGTGCTCATCCAGCAGTTTTGCACCCCGTTTTCACTGTTAAAGCTCAATTTTTGTTGAAACTCATGAGCTATAACCTGCATACTTGAACAAACACATAAAAATAAAAAATTTATCTTGGGTTGCCTCCCAAGTAGCTCCTGATTTAATGTCGCGGCACAACACAAGTATCTTAATTACTCAGCCTTCATCAAGATACCTGTTGAGACCGTGGTCACATCTTGGCCGCTTGTTTAACCACGTCGCCCTGTGACACGTCACAAAATAAAATAAAAATGAAAAATAGGAAATAAAGACTAAAAGTTAAACACAAGCAATTAATCTACTCCTAAGACGTATTCCCCGGCAATGATGCCACTTTTTGATAACACTCAAACCACACCTCCTGCTGAAGTATGAAACGAATGTTGTCAATAAAGAGCCCAACTAAAGGTTGGGGTTAATCCCACAGAGAATACGAAAGATATAGAGGAGCGCTAGTGTTTAAGATTTTAAGTCAATTTTATCCTAAAGGGGGAAAAAATTACAAACGTAACAAGTAACAATGTTGAAAAATTGAATGTTGATTCCAAATTAATACAATTAATTGGGGTAAGTGTTTCCCATGGATGCTTAACTACTTTGGGTTTTACACTTGTGATCTATCCCAATACTTTACTTGTAGAACTAATAACTAGGGTTCATCTAAATGATTGGTTCGTCCCTATTAGATGACTATACTCAATCATCGGATCAGGTCTCATGAGCGATTTCAATTTAACCGTTATCAATTTATCCCAAATTAACTATCCTGCGACCACAACTCAAGTTAATACAATGATCATCAAGATCAAGGCTTTGTTGTAATTCTTTTTTCCTAATCTCTACCTCTCTAGGCTCAAGCAAGTAAAGAATTCGGGCAAGTCTTAACGTTGTACACCGTTAAGAAACATTTAAGCATGAACAGAATACAATACAAGCGTTTTGTATTGGTTTAGAATCACGTCATGCAAACCCTAGTTCGTTAATTCACCATGGTTCCCACAACCCTAGTTGTGGAAGTTTTAGCCTATCATGTTTATAAGTAACTTAATATCATTCATATACAAAGCACAAATTAATACTTACAATGATGATAGAAGAAACTCACTTGATTATTGCAAAAATTTAGAAGAACAATTCAACAATTCGTATCTCAATGTAAAATCTCAAATCTAAATTGTAAATTGTACCTCTCAATCGTGTCTTCTAAATTTTGTTTAAGACTTAAGACACAAGACACACTTATTACATAAAAGTAAAGGGTATTTATAGTAGTAGTTTGATGTTTTTCTTGTTCCTTTGCGAATTTGATTTGGGATTAGAAGCTCCTTTTCCTAGTTGAAGTAGGATATCAATTTTTGGCCGTGTGAAACCCCTTGCCGCATTGCCCATGCCAAAGCGCCTCAATTGGCCCGCGTCGCCCCTACCGTCGCACAGGGAGAGGGTCTGCTTCGCACCTGGCATAGCGCTGAGAAGCAGTGCCTCGTGCCTGGCAGTGTGTGCATGTTGTTTCCACGCCGCACTTAGCATTGCACCAATCCTGCTGCTGCTTCGCATGGCTGGTTGGTCGAGGTGCTGGCGCCTTGCGCTGCTGGTCACGCGGGTGTGGAAATGCACTATCTTTTTACCCTTGATATTTCTTAGTTCATTCCTTCTTCTTCAACCTAATTCCAAACGTCTCAAACACATCCAAATCCATCACTTTTTCCCTGAAAACATCTAATCGCATGCGTTAGCCATTTTCACAAATATATAACATAAACACATGCAAACACACATAATTTGTTCTCAAAACATAGTAAAGTATGGGCAAAATATTTCTATGAAGTGCGTAAATATGCCCTTCATCAACCAACGACTGGTCCCGATGAGTCGTGGTCTCAACTAATGACTTGTTTAGTGACCCGTTGGTTCCCTGTCAGTCAGTTTCCAGATTTTTATTCCAGGGATATTTTTGTAATCTTCCACCTATTTAGTCCCTAAACTACGTCGTTTTAAGTAAAATTTCAGAGATAATAGAGGGATTAAACGGTTTTCCCCATCATTCCCCACATAAACTTTCAGAAATCGATCGTAAAGCCCAGGTCACTTCTCTCAAGCAAGAGTTAGGACTCCTTGTTAGTTTCAGAAGTTCAAGTCCTTTTTCTCAAGGGATTTCTTATCCAGGTAAGTGGAAATTCAACAAAGGAATAGTTCTTCCCTTGTGTCCCCAAAATCTTCTCTATTTTCTCCACCGGTTCAGCCCTGTGGATTCGAAATATAGAAAATTTTTAGACTAATTTCTTTAAGATTACAAGTGGAATATTTCTCATGATTTTTAACTCCTTTATTATTCCCTATTTCTAGAAATTTGTGAAAATTGTATCTAGTTGAATGATTTAGCGCTAGTTCTCGTTCAGTAAAATTTAGAATCTTGCGTCTTGGACTAGTTTCCCTGTAGCTTGATTCTATCAGTTTTGAGATCCCCATATTGTTAGTGTATATGGAAATTTTAGTCAGATACATATTAGTCCAGTCTCAGTCAGATTATTAGACTTAGTTTTGTCCAAAAATGTCAACTAATCAGTTTGACTACAGTTAATTCTTGTGGTGTCAGTGGTGCCTCCCAGTTATCAGTATTAGACTCAGTTATCAGATTTTAGTGGTTCTTTAGGCGGTCATGAAACTTTCAGATAAGCAGCTCTAACCAGCCTTAGAATCCCAACTTTAAATTACAGCTTGTTCTTTAGACAGTTATGATGCTTCCAGATAAGCAACTCTGACCAGTCTTAGAACATTAGTTACAAAATTCGGTCTGATAAGACTTTCAGGGTACTTCTAGATAGTATTCCTAACTTAGTCTTGGGCCCCAGTTTCGAGCTATCAGCCTAGTAGTCAGTCTAGGACTATCCAGTGGGGGTAGGACTTAGCATCGAGTGGACTGGAGTTCTAGCGCACCCAGGTTCCCAGAACTACATTGCCACCATAGGTTATTTTTATTGGACTAATGTCCCCAGACTTGTGATCACCCAATTTATGCCTTTATACCCTGGAAAGGTATATTGGGTCCTACCAATAGGGTGTATGCATCGAACTCCACGTCTAGCTCACGTGGTTCTATGTCGGTTATAGACTCTCCCAGTAGTCAGTTCAGTCTAATATTATCTCAGTTCAGAACAATCTCAGTTTACTCAGTTCAGTACAGTTAGTTTAGATTCAACATCTCAGATTTAGGGCATGTCTTGAACCATCAGACAGGGTCATTTTGACCATCTCAATATATTTCAGTTTATTCAATTTCAGCATTTTAGTTGGTCATTGCATGTCATTACAGTTCAGTTATTATTTCTCTATTCTATGTTTTCCCCTACTTACTCAGTACATTCAAAGTACTGACGCATACCTTCTATAATAACCTAAATTTTCATTAAGGGTAATTTTATAATCTAAGCCTAAAAATAAATAAAGGGACTAAGGGTCACAAAAAAGAAGGGAATAAGTGAATAAAAGGAAATAAAAGGGTTGGTCTGGTTGGAAACCAGAAGTAGAACATGGAAAATAAAAGAAGAGAAGAAAAAAAAATGATGTAGAAGAAAAGAGAAGAAAGGGAGAAAAAGAGAGGAAAAGAGAAGAGAAAAATAGGGATTTTCATCCCAAATCATCAAGGTAATGATCCTAATCTTTTTCTTGAGTTTTTTACGCAATTATAAGAAAGTTTTTAGGGTAGAAACATGGGGAAAATTTTGAATAATTGAGAAAGTTTAGCCCTAGGGTTCTTCAACCCAAATCATCAATTTGAAAGGGAAAACGTTATAAAATTTTTATTTTGATTAATGTTTTGGAATCCTCTCTTCGAGTAGAATCTGTTGGTGGTCATAGTTCGGGAATTCTGCCCCGTTGACCATAGTTGGCTTTTTTCGGTCAAACCTTTGACTGTAAATTTGACTTTCGTTAAAAATTAAGAAAACGTCTACCAAAGTGTTTTTGACATTCTAAACCTATTTTTGTGTAGTTTAAGGTGATTTGGATACCCGAGAGCATAGTTATGAGTTATTGAAAAGTGTGCTTGAGTTGTGAATTCGAGTTAAGTGAGACTTTAAGCTTTGAATGCTTGCTTTTCAAATCTGTTTTACAAATGTGTTTTGTCTGCCTGGTCCATGTGTTGGGACGAGCGTGTTCTTGGAAGAATTTGTGGTCTTCGAGGCCAGCCATGTATATCTTATATTTAATCATACCAAAACTCTCTTTATTACAATTAATTCGTGGAGTGATACAACAGTGAGCCATGAGGTTGGAGCATTGGGTATGTCCCTAGATATCACTGGGCATTGTGTATGATTTTTGATAGTATTGGGCATTGTGTATGCTGTTGTGAAATTGTGGTGTGGAGTAATTGCGTAGATGTCATTCATGACAAGCCCTCAGTGTAAATTGTGTTGAAATATAGAGTATTCTTGATAGTTAACTATGTGAATCTTGTTGAAGGTTTTATTATGATATAATTCATGTGCTTGTGGTGAGTTGTATATGTATGTGTGTGTGTGTATATATATATATTAACACTTGTTCCAGGGGTATTTAAAGTGGCAAGTCAAGGATATTACTGAGTTATATTTATATATAACTCACTGCTTACTTGCATGTCTATGCAGATACTATTGTGGAGCGTGAGACTAGTGGCTGACGAGTTCGTTCGCGTAGATTCTGTTGTTGAGGTGAGTCTTCACATTTATTCACGGAGTCTGTAATTTCAGCTCTATCTATTTTATAGCCTATATTTTCTTTATTAGGGTTTGCATGCCCGATAGTTAGATTCATGTAGCTCTATTAGATGCTCCATGGTCTTTTGTGGAATTTGGGCTAGACACTTAGTATTTAAGTGATTGTTGAGTTTCATAGATTGATTTTAGATTCCATTGAATCACTATTTTCTATCTAGTGATTAGTAATGCATTTAGACTTGCACGTATTTGCTCTCAGTGCTTATATAAATGAGCAAGCGAAATGGATAGATTGATTTTGGATTCTATTGAATTCCATATTTCTATCTAACAATGATTAATGTGTTTAGACTTGCACATATTTGCTCTCGGTGCTTATATAAATGAGCACATGAAATAGATAAATTGGTTCGCCCTTGTGGGTGATGTTAGCGGGTGCCAGTCATGTCTAGGAGATATTTTGAGACGTGACAAAGTTGGTATCAGAGATTAGGCTTTAAGTCCCGAGTCATAAAGCAGTGTTTCGTAGAGTCTTATTCATGGATATGTAGGCGCCCATACTTATGACCTTGAGGCTACGGAACATTTAGGATGTTTTCCCTTCTTTCATTCTTTATTCGTGTGTTGAATTGATTCAAGTCTAATCTTGAAATATTTATTTTGCAGATGGCTAAGAAAAGTGCATCTTCATCTACTAGTCGATCAAAGGCACCTGTTGGACATAGTGCGGGGCGTGGTACCACCCGTGGTGGTAGTCAAGATGGGGCCTATCAGTGTAATGCCCCGAAAGCTCAAAATCAATATCTGGGACTTAATTCAGAAAATCTGAAAAAAATGCAGAAAAGTTGCAGAACGACCAACCTGAAGGGTCGTTAAATGACCCAACGACCCGTCAGGTCAACCGTGAGAAGGATGCTATGTGATGAGTTAGTGATTCCCAACAAACGACCCCACAAGTCGTTGTCAAGCCACACGACTTGTTAAGTCGCCCATTGCCAAGATGAAGTTTTAGAATTTGAGAAGTAGACAGTGTACTTGACGGAAGGTCACCACGAGTCGTCGTCAGTAGTAACAACTTGTTAGGTCCTTCGTTTCCAGTCCTTTCCAGCCTTCTTTCCAGTGTACCTGATGGATGACACGATGAGTCGTTCCCAGTCATGACGACTCGTCATGTGCTCGTCAGGAGTCAGTAGAATCTTTTCCAGTGAGCTTGACGGGAGAACCCAACGACTTGTTGGACCAGGTAACGAGTCGTTAAGTCACCCGTTAGGAGCACCTGGAAGTTTTTCCCAGCGAATTTCTGGGGACTATTTAGTAAATTCCTATTCTCCAAAGCATTAAACTACGTCGTTTTAGCATCAGTTTCAGATATTTTAGTGGAGGTAATTGGTTCTTTTCCTCATTTCCCACCCAAACTTCCCAGAAACAGAACGCAGAGTTCCTTATAGAGCAGTTCAGAGCTTCAAACTAGGGCAGATCCTTCTTCTTCAATTCTCCAGCAATTCCTCCAAGATTCTTAATCAGGTATGTGGGGTATTAGAAAGGGGATTGTTCTTCCCATGTGCCCCCAAGATCCTCCTTAGTTTCCTCTAGTAATTCTAAACCCTGAGTTTTCAAGTATGAGGAACTTTCATGTTTATTCTCGTTAATTTCACTCAGAATGGTGTTCATATTTATTGTTGATATAATCTTCATCAGTTCTTCATCAATTTGTCAGTATTATTACAAAAGTGAGTATGAGCCCTAATCTTTGAGTAAAGGTTCTTGCTTATTAAATTTTTCTTTAGCGAAGGAAGAATGCTTTGGGATGAATTCTTAGAATCTTCTTGCTATTCATATGTGTTGGGTAAATATCCCATGAATGAGAATGATTTTTGCACTTTTGAATGAAACTCCCAAATTCATGAAATTTGCCTTTTGGTATGAAATTGTCCGTGTTGTCGGCATGAATGATCTCTCTATTAGTTGCTTAGAAATTCAATTAGTTAGAATACAGAACTCTATCAGTCTAGTCTCAGTCAGAACTATATTAGTCTAGTTTTAGTCAGATTTTTTTGCAACCTCAGTGTTGTCCAGGAAATGTCAACCGATCAGTTTGACTCCAGTTTATTTTTCAGGTGTTAGTGGTGCCTCCCAGTTTTCATACTCAGATTCAGATTTCAGTTAATTGGTCCATTAGGCGGTCATGGCATTTAGTTATATTTCTGACCATCCCCAGGACCCCAGTTCAGTTATTAGTTATTTTGTAGACGGTTACGACGCTTCTAGATAAGAAGCTCTAACCGGTCTTAGAATCCAGTTTCAGAATCTGGTCCGATAAGACTCTCAGGGTACATGCAGTTATTTGTCCCTGACTAGTCTTGGGCCCCAGTTTCGAGCTATCCGCTTAGTAGTTCAGTTAGGTTTTCCAGTGGGAGTAGAACTTAGCACTGAGCGGGCCGAGGTTCCAGCGCACCCAGGTTCCCAGAACTACATTGCCAACATAGGTTACAGTATTACTTGGCCTGATTGGGTCCAGATATATTTTGTGATCACCCAGTTCATGCCTTTATACCTTGGCAAGGTATATTGGGTCCTACCGGTGGGGTGTATACATCGGACTCCACGTCTAGCTCACGTGGTTAAATGTCAGTTATTGACTCTCCCACTAGTCAGTCCAGTCCGGTATCAAAATAAGCAGCTCATTTTAGTAAAGTATCTCAGATTTAGTGAGTCAAACTTAGGGCATGTTCATGACCATCAGACAGGGTCGTCTTGACCATTTCAAATTATATTAGTAGTTCAACTCAGTACTTTTTAGTCATGACGTGTCATTTCAGTTTAGTATTTATATTTACTACGTCTCTCCCAGTTACTCAGTACATTCAAAGTACTGACGCATTCTTTTCATGTTGTATTGTTTCATGATACAGCTGCAGGTTCTCAGGTTCAGCACAAATAGTTACTCCAGTTTCAGAGCATTCCGCTTCAGAAGCTCAAAGTGTGAGTCCTCATTATTCGAGGGCCTTGTTTATTTATTTCATTCAGTTATGGTTTTGTTTAAACTTAGATTTAGCTGACGACCTGTCCCAGCAACTCCTCAGTAGTTGGCTTTCAGACCATACTTGTCTTTCAAACTTATTATTTACTTCTCTACTTTCAGCCTTTAAATTTTCTTAAACTGTCAAAGCTGTTATTTTTAAGTTCCTCTGTGCATGTGTACTCAAAATGTTAGTGTATGATAGACAGGGGTTGACTTGGAGTCACTTGTGGCTTCAAATATCGTGTTACGTCCAGAGTGTAGGCTCGGGGCATGACAATCAGACTAGGGCTCAGGCTAAGGCACAAGCAGATCCTCAGCCTGAAGTTGTGAATGGGGGTCATCCCCAAGTTGTTGCTCAAGAGAGAGTGCAGGAACAGGTTGTTCAAGACACTCCATCGACAGTGCCAATTGTAGCCTCAATTTCTATTGAGCCTTAAGCCAATTTCTATTGAGCCTTAAGCCTTAAGACAATTTCATGGATCTTAAGCCACCAGAGTTCGATGGAACACCAATTTCTATTGAGCCTCAAAAGTTCATTGACCGTTGTGAAAAGATACTGACTACATTGGGATTGAAAGAGACTCGTGGAGTGGAATTTACTACTTTCCTATTCTCAGGGTCGGAAGAGGCATGTTGGACTTCAATTTAGAGAGGTAGACAAGCAAGGTTACCACCGATCACTTGGTTAGAGTTCTCCATAATGTTTAAGGACGGGTTCATTCCATTGAGCAAACAAGACGACATGAGATTTCAGTTCAATAACCTACATCAGGCCTCCATGACAGTTACAGAGTATGAGGCTAAGTTCACTAATTTATCCATGTATGTTCCATTTTTTGTTGAAGACCCGAGGGAGAAGGTGAGACATTTCGTAGATGAACTTGAACATCGTTATCGTGGCCCTGTGATACGAGATATGCGAGGTGGTACCTATTCAGATGTGGTTGATACTGCTCTCCGTTTTGAGTGCTATTTATAAATGGAAAGAGTTGAGCGGGAAAGCAAAAAAGCGCGTAACACAGGAGGGTTTAGTGGTGTTCCATCTAAGGGAAAAAGCAATTTCCATCGGGGGAAATCCAAACCTATTTAGTTAGAGTGGGTGGTGCAGTCCTCCAAGAGTGGTTATCTAGCTAAACAGGGTCAGCAGCAGATGCAGAGGAAGGGCAACAGTTCCTTTTAGTCCGAAAAACATCTGAGATGTTCTAATTGTGGTTGATTTCATAATAGTCATTGCTTTTGACCAGACAGGGCTCGGTTTACTTGTGGTGAACAGGGACACATTGCTAAATATTGTCCTAAGGGAAATTTTGGTACTAGTCAGGCTATGAAACAGTTGCAGGGAACTACTACGGGTACACATATTCAGGCTCAGCCAGCTAGGGCTGCTCAGCAGAGTGCTCGTGGACAGGGTCGACAGGGTGCACAGGTTGCTAGGAAAGAAAGATCCCAAGCTTATGCTGAATTGAGAGTGGACTTGCCTTGGTCTTCTGTGAGTTCCAGACAGGGAGAGGGTGGACCGCCGAGATTCTTTGCTATGGCCAGAAAAGATATTGAGGCATCCAATGTAGTAGTCATAGGTATTATTATTGTCAACTCTCATGGGGCGTATGCTCTTATTGATCCTGGTTCTACGTATTCGTATGTATCTCCATCTTTTTCTATATTCTTAAACAAAGAGTTGATTATCTTATTGTGCCATATATGGTTATGATCCCAGTGGGGGAGACTTTGGCAGTGGACAAAGTTTACAGAGACTGTGTAATATCAGTTCAAGATAGGGACACCGTAGTTGATCTACTAGAGTTACCGATGTCTGACTTTGATGTGATTATGGGTATGGATTGGCTGTTATCATGTTATGCTTTGGTTGATTTCTATGCTAAGATTATACATTTTAATTTTCCTAGAGGGCCACCTTTAGTGTGGAAAGGTGTCACGCCCCACCTTGGGAGGCATGACTTGCACTTGGTGCCCTACTAGGATCTGAACTGACCTGACTGAGCTTATGCACTTCTGGTGCATGCCTAATCTTTAAATCAAGAAAACAACAGGCTATATCTCAGCTGTAAACACAGCCCCCGACCGATAAGGCCTTATAGCTACATGTAAAAGAAAACAGCTACGTAGAAACAGGTAATAGCAGGGAATCCTATGCGGGTTGACAAGACAATCATGATGTCTAGTTATAGCTATAAAGTAAATCCATCACTAACCTAAGCTAAGGCCGAAAAGGCTGCTAATGTACAGCTAAACAAGGCCCAACACGGCCAACACGTAAAATAAAGCATACACGGGCCCCACACGGCCAACAACAACTAACCACAGGGAATCTGATCTGCAAGCCTCTAGGAGTGATATAACGGTCGAGACAAGGGCCTCGACCTACCCATAAATTATACAATCAAAAGAGAAAACCTTCTAACTGTTAGCTCCGGAGGAAAGGAGCTGACTGCACTGCTAAACCTGGCTGGTATGGTTGCGTATCGGTCAGTTCGGTTCAGTTTTAAAAGTTATCGATTTTACGTATCGGTTATCGGTTGGTAGACATGCTAAACTGTTAAAGAACCATTAATATATCAGTTAAACGGTTATTGGTTAATCGGTTATTGAGTTTTATTGGTTCAGTTATTAGGTTAACCTTTAAGATCTCACATGAAAAATCTCATAAGTCATAAGTATGTTTAGCTAGAAAAAAGTGGGTGAAAAGCGAAAAAATATATAGAACTAGCTTAACTAAAGAAATCAACTTTAATTTAGATTAAAACACCAACCCCTTTACTTTTCATCAACACCCATTTCATCTTCTCGTTTTGATACTTTATACATTGAAGGCTAAATTTATAATTTAATAAATTATTATCCGGTTATCAGTTCACCCGTTAAAAAAAGTGATCAAATATATAACTGAACCAATAACTCAATAACTTCGAATAGTAAATTGATAATCAAATTGTTAAACCAATAGCCCGAATCATTAATCCAATAACTCAATTATCGGTTCGGGTTATTGGTTTAACCGTTAATTTGCACAACCCTACTGGTTGGCTACTAGGAAGGTCCTGAACCGCATCTATACGCACTTGCAGGCAAGTAATGCAGCGCCCCAAGAAGGGCGTCAGTACAATATGTACCGAATATATAAGGCAGTAACTGTAAATAACTGAATGAGTAAAAGGGAACTGAAAGTAACTGAATGAAAAGAATAGAGATACTAGCTGAATAGCTGAACTTCCTGCTGTCCAATCTATCAGTACTAATGCAAACAAGAACCTTACTTGGCCCCCATAAGCCAGATGGTACAACCAGCACAGAATAACCCACCCGGGCCCCTATAAGCCCTGGCGAGTACACTTCAATCTATATACCCCTAACAAGGTCACACTGAGTCATCTAATAACTATAGCCGTCCTACCAGTCCCCTGGTTCTACAACTAAGCCCGCTCGGCCTCTGAACTGTAGCTGTGTCTGAGTCCAGTGGACTCCTGATGTCTGCACCCTGTGCACCAGGCTCGACAGGGGTGTGGTGCCGATATGACATAAAATAGTCCATCCATGGAATGGACTGTATGGACCCTCGGACCTCATCTTTTTCCCTCACAGACAATATACCGCTCCTTGAAGTGACGTCATCTAGCCCCTAGCAGGTGTCGACACAGCTAGTAATCCTGGGGTTGGTTATGGAAGGCTATACAGGGCAAAGTCAATCCCAAACTAAACATAAGTACTAATCTCAGCTAACAACAATAGCTATTCACAACAACAAGACTTATAG